>BDDA01000804.1:13286-24975 GCA_001662385.1 Chlamydomonas asymmetrica
GCAGGGGCTCTCCCCATGCATCATTGGCTTCTGCAATCCCCTCACTAAGGCCGGCCCAACGCCCACTGACCAGTAAGCCAAGCATACATAACAACGCAGCAAACATCAAAACACACCTGGCTTATCAAAGCGAGCGCCCGCTGGTGCGCCGGCCTTGCGCCGCTTTCCGCCGTAGTTGACGCGTGTCTCTTCCATGTACTTTGATCTTTGCTCAAGGGAGGCACCGTCAAATGCGGCATCAGCGTTGCGCTGGTTCTGGCCAGTGAGCACTGAGATGTGTGCATAGCCACAGCACTCGGGCCGGCGCAGCATGACCAGGCAAGCATCTGCATGCACACACACGCACACGCAAACAGCTCTGGGACCATGCAAGCATCTGCACACAAACGCGCCCACAAACACACACGCACATTGCGTCGTGTACCCTCTGCCTGTATGTAATGGTTCCCATACCAAATCAAATGCCTACATAAAATAGTATTTTACATGCACATGCACAATACGGTGTGGTGCAGTGCAGGTGGCAGCCTGGACCCTAACAGGCGGATGAGAAAGCTTGACGACAGTGCAGCTGATGGACGATCGTCCCAACAGTACACATCAACAGTACACATCTACAGCAAGCGCAACAGCGCACCACCACACAAGCTTACAAGCCAACGTCCCATGCACTGGCCATGCACATGCGCACGGGCACGCGTACATACGCATGCACACAGATGCGCACGCATGCTAACCCATCAAACTTGCAACAGCTCTCCACGGGTCTGCGTGATGTCTTGCCTTCACATACCCTGCAGTCACTCACCTTGCAGCAGCTGCGCGAGGCCAGTAGCAGCGGCGGTGTCGGCGCCATCCGTGACAGCAGCCAGCGCCGGCTGCAGACCCCTGTCTACCGCCAATACGCCAACCTGCAGGCAAACATCATGATCAACAGAAGCGTATCAACAACAAGCACCAGCACCAACATCAAGTGCACCTAACGCTGTGTATGAATTAATCCGTCTAGGAATGATGGTCGGCGGGTAAAAATGCAACGACCAGCCCTCAAGCTGACAACTAGGCAGGCTGGGCAAGAAAGTCTAGCGCAAGCGCAGTACCTGGCTGGATCACAACCTCATGCACGCGGAGCCTCACACTCATGTGCTGCCAAGTTCTTACGCACGAATGCCGCTACTGGACCGCTCCATGTTGGCCCCGGGCAGTCGAAATGCTGGATCTCGTCCATGCACATGCGTGGTCCTGAACGCCGTGAATTAAACATCACACCGCCGCAGGTGCTGGTGAACCGCTCACAGGTGTAAATCGTTTAAATCGTTTCCCCATGCCACTCACCTGCAAGGACACGACGGTCAGGCGCGGTGCGTACGTGTCGGCCGTTTCAGCGGCCCAAGCAGTTGCCGAGGAGAACGTTGCTGTGCAAAACCTTGTCGCGCGCGCTATTTGCTCGGGCAAGACATTTACGACCATTTCTAGGAAGACAACTGTGAAGATAAACGTAAAGACGCACACCCAGAACTGCAACACCACGGCGTCCAATTCGCTGTCCTGGTCGGCGTCCGCGTAGTAGCTCTATGCTGGACTGGTACCTGTCAGTGTGGGCGGAAGGAAGGTCACGCGGGTGGATAGATGGTGGGCGCGCTGCAGTGTGGCAGTGCACACGCTGCAATGTCAGAGGACGTGGTTGAGACACGTTCGCAGGGTGCAGAAAACGAACACAGCTGCAGGTATGGTAGTCCAATTGCATATGCGTGGTGTGCATACATGCATGCATGTGTGATGGGAGTAGGGTCGAGCGCACGCACGTGCTCACATAATGCATGCATATATGGACACAGGTTGACGGTGCAGCCCGCCTGCCTACAAGTACGCTCCTCACTTTTTTTCCACTCGGTATATGCACGCCCACAGCCTACACTTCTAAGCTGAAGATTGAGCCAATTTTCAGGGCTACAGAGGCCAGTAAGCACGCATTATGCTTGGTGTGTGGTTCCTGCCATGCAAATCTATGCACTCACTCGACGCAGGAGCTTCCAGGTGGGAAATTAGGTGGGATGTCAATGCCGTACGACGGCTGCATGTCAACACCGTACGACGGCTGCACCACTATGGTAGTGGATGTAGTGGATGTAGTAGTGGGCATAGTGGATGTAGTGGACGAGCCGCTGGGGGCAGCCCGGCGCATGCTGGACCCGGAGTATGAGCTGCAGCCAGTAACGCACATGTTAGTGGGAAACGGCAAGACCCAGCTGGGCGTCGCAGCACACGCGCATTCACAGCATCAAGCAGATGCCCACCACCAGCAGGTTTGCCTCATTTTTAGCTGCCCGTGACAAAATAAAAGGAGGCTGTCTCTGCGGCACATATCACTACATATGCATGCAAGCAAGTCTTCTGTCGGGCTGCACAGCAGACCGGCCTTGAGTGGTATGGGTTAGGCACGCAGTTGTCCTCACGTCTCAACCGCTGCCAGGTATGTAGCGCCGCCGCCCCAAACCCTAACTGGGGGCAGTGGACCCCCCAAGACAGACGCGGCACATGAATCATTTACCTGCTGGCTCCGCCACCCGAATACGAAAACGAGGACTGCGACTTGCTTCTTTCGGGGGAGACCATGGATGAGCGTGCTGCGGAAGACACACCACTGACACTGCCGCTGGTTGTGGACAAGCTGCTGCTGGGGGCAGTGAGGTGCATGCTAGAGCTGTGACAGTCATCAGAGACAGAGGCACAAATGAGACACAAGCTCAGGTAACAAAAACCTAGGCAAACCTAGGCAGGCGGTCGGAGAACACACTATACTCCTGCAGGTTTGCCTCACTCAAAACGGCTGCAGTGGGAGCTAGGCTGTGGGCACCCCTATGCATATGCCAGGCGTACGGTGGGCTGCTGGGTTAGCTGGGTGGGCTGGTGAGATAGAGCCCAAGTCTGCAACCAGTGGAAACCCCAAAGCGCATGCACTTGTACCTGACTCCGCTGCTGGAATACGAATATGAAGACGAGGACTGTGACTTGCTGCCCCCGAATGAGTGGGACGTGGAAGAGCGTGCACTACTGCTGGAAGAGACGCGACCACCGGCACGGCCACCTGCATGGCCACTGCTGGCATGGCCACTGGAATGGCCACCGCCATGGCCACCCGAGCCACCTTTGGCCAGGGCTAAAGCCGGTGATGTAAGCACCTGTGTAGGAGGCAACGGTGATAGGCAAGGTTGGTTGCGTTTTGCAACTGCTGGCAAGGCGCAAGGTGGCACACTCGCAGACGTCCCAGAATGGAAGTGTGTGAGGTTCAGCAGAGAAGGCGGCCGAAGGCGGCCAGCACTAGAAGATAATGAGTAAAACTGGAAGTTTCTGGCAAAATGTCGATGCAGAGGTCAACATCGAAAGCCGCAGACTGCTCCTGCATGAAGCTTGATACAGCCGTGAAGTATCTATGCAGCGCATAGACAACTTGCGACAGAGGCAATGCCCTCATACAGAAAGAACGTTCTGATTGTTGTGACACATTGTTTGGACATCCTGGAAACGCCAGCACGCGGCGTGAGCGAAGAACAGGAAACCCAAACTCACCACCGCTGCTGCAATGCCAGCAACGCCAAGTGCCTTGGAAAACCAGCGCTTCCATACAGGCAGCTCCTGTTCTACTGGAGCTTTTGTGGGTGTCGGACACAGTTCATGTTTTCCCGACGGGTGCAGGCCTGGCACAGTTCGCTCAACCGCAGGGCTGGGGGCCTCTCCACCTCTTCCAGTTTGCAACGCAGTGTAGACAGGCCATTCATTGATCTTTCGGGCAGCAGCTGAGCTGCGCAGGCGAACTGGAGCAGGCCTAACAATGCTGGTGTGCGGCGGAGCAAGGGACAACCTGAAGGTCAGCCTGGGCTGACACTGCAGCACAGCCATTCAGGCTTGCGAGTTGCAATCAGTTCCACACAGGGACAAAATAAGTAAGCTTTAGTCGGGCTGTCAGGCCCACCGCCACCTGATGGGGTCAGAGAAGGGCCACGGCCTGACAGCAGAGTACGAACAGGAGTAACTGGATCATGCAGGACACAAAGGACACAGCATGTCAAATGTAAGGAATGCAATGAGGGCGCCCCCTGTGCAGTACGAATAGGAAAAGCATGCGACAGGGCAGCAATCAGGCATTCTCCTGCTGAAGTATGCTGGTGTTGTGGGTAGCAGTTGGTGATGGAAGCTCTTTGCTCTGGTAACTTTTTTTTTTTTTGCTTCTTGGTGTGGAAGCTTGCATGCGGGCGCCCCCTGCTCCATCCGCCACAGCTGCGCTAAACCACACCGGGACAGTGGACAAGCCCCGGGATGGACGGTCCCTAAGGGCAGTGGAAACACGCGCTCCCGTGGCGCGGGGTTGGGGTGCCCCGCACCACAGGAAATCCATCCGCATCTCGGTCGCAGCAACGACGGAGGAAACACACCAAGCAGGTTTCGAACCATGGCCCGCGACCCATGCGTTCCAAACGTGCGAGGGGGAGGCAGCGAGCAGACGGCGTGCAGGCCTGCACGCACCCTCAACGCATGAGTTAGTTGCTGACATCACGCTGGCGGTGTTGCAGCTGTCGCTCGTGTGCAGGACCTGGCTGGCTCGAGGGTGCAGCACACATCAGCGCCGCCGTGTGGGAAACAGCGCTGCCTGGTATGTACCACGTGTGGGTCAGCTTCGCTCCACCACTGCTGCACCCCCTACAGCGGGGCCAGCTCCATTATTAGCCCCGTGGTTTCTGCAGCAGGATGCACCATGCCGGCGGCAGGCGCTCCATCCGTGGACAGGCCATTCAGTGTCCTTTTGGGCAGCAGCTGAGCCCCTCAGGCGCCGCAGTTCAACAGGCCTGGCGAAGCTAGTACGCGGAGCAAGAGACGCTGCTGAGCTCAAAGTGACGGTCAGCCCGGGCTGACGCAGCAGCCTGGTCATCGGTGCGACTCAACTACACACAGCGGCACCGAAATAAGCTGGTGAAAGAAAAAGAATTATGCAAGTGAAGGTGTCTACAGAGCACAAGTGTAACGATAAACCACGTGAGGGATGCACGCTGAAGGCGCTGGCGCACGCTACGCACGCACGCGAAGGTGGTCCCATGTCCTCAGAAATCACAACAAGCGTGACGGAGCGGTCAGCATTCCAGCATTCCAGCGGTCAGCATTCCAGCATTCCAGCATTCCAGCATGGCTGGCAGGAACGGGCTGGTACTAAAGGATGCACTTGGGTTTGATAGATAGATAGATAGATAGATAGAGGACAACTAGTCATGCACACTCAATGCGTATGTTGCTGCCATCCACGTGGCAGCGCTGTTGCTCATTTTTAGGATTCGACAGGCATGAGGTTGCAGCACGCATCAACGCCGCCATGTGGGCCATAGGCGGCGGTGATCACATGCTGTCACGGTCGCTTCTGGTTGTGCATGGTAGGAAGAGACAGTGCAGCTAATGTAGAGACAGGAACACGTTGAAAACAATGCTTGGTGCTGCTGATTGGGGTTGATGGGGATGCTGCTGCAACTCGCGCGCCTGCTGGCCCCGCTGCGTGCTTGGCTCCGGTAGACGCCTGTGTTGATGCTATCATCGTTGATTCCATCATTTCCATGACCTGGGTGTTGCTGCTGCTGCTGCTGCTGCTGCAGAGGGTACAGGCGTGTGGGCGGGCGGGCCACGCACAGTCGCAGCAGCAGCAGCAGCCTGCGGGGTGAGCGGCATGGTTGTTGCTGGGCGATACACACCGATTGCTTATCTGCTGAGAGCCTTGATGGATGCGCGCTGCACCCTGCCGGACGGAAGCAGCATGATGCCTCTCACTCACTTCTCAGCCACTTCTCAGCCACTTCTCAGCCACCGAGCCAGTCGCACGCACATCTACCTAGGCGGGCTGCAGGCGTGCCCGGCACTCGCTACACGCCCTGGGCCGCCAGGTAACTCACACCAGGGCAGGCAGCACTGCTGGCCAGCATCGTCTCATCCGCGTTGCGCTATCCAGGGCTACAAAGCCTGCCTGCTTCAGCGCACCAGAAGCTGCCCTTGGCTTGGCTCCGGAAGTCCGGAACCCATGCCTGCAGTGAGATTACTGAATTAGTGACCAGCAGACCAGCGCCTTGCAGATGCGGGGAATTGGGCGATTCCTTGCAAGCGGCCTGTTGCTGCGATTTGCGCCTGCACTCACGCTTCTGCACAGGCGTCGGGCTCGCACTACCGGGACTTGCCACCAGAGCGCGCTGCCATGTACCAAGTGGTGTACTGGTCGTGGAGTTCAGCATCACGTCAGAGCTGTGCGCTGTGCGTGCCCTGTCCATCTAGGCAACCTTGCCGGCGCCTTGCCAGCACGGCCCAGGGGCGTCCACAAGCCCTGAGGGCTGGCAAGCAGTCGAGCATACCGTGCAGCGCCAATAGCTTGCACTACAGGTGCGCTTCACATAAATTGCATGCACATATGCATGTCACGTTCAGCACCGAGCGGTATCCATACCGCGTCACCACTGGTGTAACATAAAAGCCTTACGATCTCGCCACCCGGCAGGGTCTTACAAACGCTGGGGTGTTGTTGACGGACATGCTGCAGGTAGGCTTAACAGTGCACTGCCACACAGCGGTGGTGGTCCATACCCCACAGACATTGCCGTGCAGTAACGTTGCCTGGGTTGCCATGTGTTCAAAGCAACAATTCTGCTTGATCAGCACACCCAGCCACCAGCTCAGCTACGGTACGTCATATAATCCCAGACCTGCGGTACATACCGCCAGCGACAGCTTCGATATTAACACGCTCCTTCGCATGCGATAACGTAGCTCATGGGTGCCTGCCGGGTGCTACAGCTAGCGCTACAGCAGGGCCAGCAGAAACGGTATTGCCATCGGTGCAGTACCGATACCGTACATCGAGGTATGTACGTGTGTGCTACTACATACGAGATGGCATGAGGAATCAAGGAGGGTGCCGCGCGCGTGCGGTGCATAAAGACATATCTATGGGCGCTATAGGCGCAGGTTACCATGCGTTGTGCAGCTCCCCGTATTTTGCTACGTATAGGTACGTAAGATTAACGGCTGAGCATGCCCTTGTAGCCTGCATCGAAACAGGTGCTCTCACGACCATTTATATGGCAGCACATGCCATGAACACCAGCATAAATACATAAACGAGCCAAACCGATCACCCGAACACCATGCTGCTGCGCAACTGTGAGCATGCCAATCAGTGGAAAACGTCTGGAACGACCAGACAAAACTAAACTACGAGAATCGCCAAAACCCAGCGGCGTAGCGTAATAAGAAGCCAGGCGTTTAATCTGCCCCACCATCCATGCACAGCGCTGCCTGTGGAGCGGTCGCCATCAAAAGATATGCTGCCATTACATGAATCACTGCCGCCCACCTGGGCGCCAACTTATCCCTCACCCGTCCTTGCACTCCCATTTCCCCAGGGCAAACCCCTAAGCGCTAGCCTCCACACAAAACACATGCCAACAGACGTAACCGCACCCTGTTTGGCAGCCAGGCATTGGCGCGCGCATCGCCTTCGTCGGCGGCAATCCAAGCACATATTGTGCTGAGTAATGGCGCCGACAAACTGGGTCGTCAAGCCCTCAAGCGGGGTGCCACAACCTCCGGCGGTAGGCCTGGGCTACGCATGGCAGCTGCACCACCCTGCCGAGCCTCACACGAGTTCCTCCTTAATCCTCCTGCACCTCCAGGTGAGGGTACTACATGTCATAAATCATATTATCGGTACATGTTACCATATGTTACATCAGGAGCGTGTCGGCCGAACAGCGCACACGCCCCCCAGATGAGGGCCAGCGGACCAGACGAGTTCACCTGGGCGTAGGGCATGCCAGAGGGCTCAACTGAGTCAAAATAATGTTAGTCATAAGTCATTACACCATCATCAGTCGTTACTACACCAGCGGTACAAGTGTGGGGTAATCCTCCACCAGCTCCTCCCTGCTGAGGCTGTCACCTATGGCCTGTACAGGCAGCAAGCAAGAGTAAGGCAGGGGGGAGGCGAGAGTGTATGTGACCAGGGAGGACAAAGACCTTGGGGGCCACATGCCAACGAATGTGTGAGGTGACGTCCGGGGACAGTCGGCAGCGCCAGACACGAGGAGCCTCCGCAACATCTTGCTGACACACCTGTATCATCACTCTTGTGGCCGGAGCACCGGAAAGAAACCACAACATGCGAGTGAGTGCATTTTCAATACCAAAGCTTTGAACGCTGTCAACAGGCCTCTTACACGCGTGCCACCACAGCGTGTGCACAACCCACGCCCGTGATCTGTGTGTCAGCCAGCAGGCATGTGGCTTGCGCTCACCTTGGGCGTCCATATCAGCTCCACCCCCTGGACCTCACTGGCTGGCAGGCTGGCCAGCGTGCGCAGCGCCTTGATAACATCGCTGGGTGAAGAGATCGTACGCGGGAGGCGCGATGCAACATCGCCTGTGGCAGACACCAGGAGCGTCACCACCACCACCTCGTGCGGGGCAGCGGCCTCGCCTGTGAGAGAGGAGGAGGAGGGGCAGCAGGGGGGCACGCTCACCAGCGTTCATCAAGAGGTGCTTGAAACGCGCAAGGCTGCGTAGGTGTTGCAGAAGCGTTGTGCGCGCACGGTCACCAGCTTCACACACACCGTGTGACAGCATGCCAACCGCGTACCTTGCCTTGCCGGGCCCACAGCGAACCCTTTTACCTTTTCCCTCTGTCTTCCTGTGCACCCCCTCCCACCCTCCCCGGCTTCCCCCGTGCATCATTGGCTTCTGTAAACCCCTCTATGAGGCCTCTCGACCCAACACCCACCGGCCAACAGGCCAAGCGAAGATGACAACGCAGCAAACACCAAAACACACCTGGCCTATCAAAGCGAGCGTCCGCCAGTGCGCCCGCCTTGCGCCGCTTTCCGCCGTAGTTGACGTGTGTCTCCTCCATGTACTTTGATCTTTGCTCAAGGGAGGCACCATCAAATGCGGCATCGGCGTTGCGCTGGTTCTGGCCAGTGAGTACCGAGATGTGTCCATAGCCACAGCACTCGGGCCGGCGCAGCATGACCAGGCAAGCATCTGCATGCACACACGCGCACACGCAAACAGCACTGGGCCGGGGCAGGCCGGCGCAGCATGACCATGCAAGCATCTGCACACAAACGCGCCCACAAACACACACGCACATTGCGTTGCGCACCCCCTGCCTGCATGTGATTGTTCCCATACCAAGTCAAATGCCTACATAACATGGTAACTCACATGCACATGCGCATGCACAATATGGTGAGGTGCAGTCCAGGATGTTAGACAGGACCTCGATGGGCGCATGAGGAATGCTTGACAGTCCAGCTGATGGACGATCGTCCCAGCAGTACATACAGCAAGCGCAAAAGCGCCCAGCCACACAACTTTGCAGCAGCCATCAGATGAGCGCAGTCACGTCGCCATTGTCGGGTGCAGTTTATATCCTCATATGCATACACACTGCACGGCCCCAAGGGAAGCACATGGCATGGCCCCACGGAAGCCATCTTTTTCTAAACACACGCACACGCATGCTAACCCATCAAACTCGCAACAGCCCTTCATGCGTCCACCTGATGTAGTTTCCTCGCTCAAAATGTCACGGTGGCACTACACACACGCGCACCAGCCCTGACCCTCACCCCCGCACCCGGCAGTCACCCACCCTCAAGCAGCTGCGCCAGGCCAGCGGCAGTCGCGGTGTCGGCGCCATCCGTGACAGCTGCCAGCGCCGGCTGCAGACCCCTGTCTACCGCCAACACGCCGACCTTCAGGCAAACATCATGATTAACAGAAGCATATCAACAACAAGCACCAGCATCAGTACCGTCATCAACGTCAAATGCATCAAATGCCGTGCATGAATCCGTGTTGGAATGATGGTCGGCGGGTTATGATGCGACGATGACCCCTCAAGCTGACAATTAGGCAGGTTGGGCAGGTGAGTCTAGCGCAAGCACCGCACCTGGCTGGATCACGACCCCCATGCATGCGGAACCTCACGCCCATGTGCTGCTAAGTGCTTACGCACGAATGCCGCTACAGGACCGCTCTCTGTTGGGCCAGGGTGTGTCGAAATGCTGGAGCTTGTCCATGCATACTAAAATACGCGTGTGTAGTCCTGAACGGTGCGTCCTGAACGGTGCGTATCGTCAAGCCTGGGATATCACACCATGCAGGTGCTGGTCAACCGCTCACAGTTCCAAATCGTTTCCACATGCCACTCACCTGCAAGGACACGACGGTCAGGCGCGGTGCGTAGGTGACTACCGCTTCTGCGGCCCAAGCGATTGCCGAGGAGAACGTTGCTGCGCAAAAGCTTGCCGCGCGCACTATTTGCCCGGGCATGACATTCACGAGCACATCCACCACGGTCCATGTGAGGGCAAACGTAAGGACGCACACCAAGATCTGCAACACCACGGCGGCGCCCCCTTCGCTGTGCTGGCCGGCGTCCGCATGATAGCCCTCACTGGGCTGCTCTATGCTGGACTGGTACCTGTGCGTGAACGGAAGGTCCCGTGATGGGGAAGAATGGAAGATAGATGGTGGGCGGCTGCTGGGCACACTGCATTGTGGTGGTACACACGCCGCGCTGTCGGGGGGGTGGTTGAGAGACGTGCGCAGGGTGCGGAAAGCGAACACAGCTGCAGAGTCCAAGTCCATGCGCGTGGTGCGCACACATGCATGTGTGATGGGATCAGGGTCGGACGCGCACACGTGCTCACATAATGCATGCATTTTTGGACATAGTTTGCAGCCCGCCTGCCTACAGGCACGATCCTCACTCGGTATGCACACCACGTACGTTCTGCTCCCCGACTGCCTACATTTCTAAGTTGAAGAGTGAGGGTCAAGAGCTGCGACAGCCAGTAAGCATGCGGTCTGCTTGGTGTGCGGTGCCTGCCATGCAAAGCTATGCCATCCACCCACTCGACGTAAGAGCCTCCAGGTGGAGTGTCTAGAGTGTCAATGCCGTACGACGGCTGCATGTCAATGCCGTACAAAGGCTGCACCACTATGGTTGTGGTTGTAGTAGTGGACGTAGTGGTTGTAGTGGATGTAGTGGATGTAGTAGTGAACGTAGTGGATGTAGTAGTGGACGTAGTGGAAGTAGTGGACGAGCCGCTGGGGGCAGCCCGGCGCATGCTGGACCCGGAGTGTGAGCCGCAGCCAGTAAGGCACAGGTTAGTAGGAAACGGTAAGACCCAGATGGGCGTCGCAGCACACGCGCACGCATAGAGCAAGCAGGTGCCCACACTAGCAGGCTCGCCTCATTTTTAACTGCACACCATAAAAGGAGGCTGACTCTGCTGCACATATCACTACACATGCATGCATGCAAGCAAGTCTTTGGTTGGGCTAGGCAGCGGACCAGCTTTAAGTGGTATGGGTTAAGCACGCAGTTAGTTATCGTCCTCACCCGCTCAACCGCTAGCTGCCAGGTACGTAGCGACGCCCTAAACCCAAGACAGACGCGGCACACGAGTGGATCACTGACCTGGCTCCGCCGGTACCGCCACCCGAATACGAAAACGAGGACTGCGACTTGGTGCCCTCGGGAAGTGCCGTGGATGAGAGTGCTGGCTTGTGCCTCCTGTGTTGGCCTTGCTCGCTTTCCTTTCTTTTGTCCTTGTCCCTGTCCTTGTCCAGGCCGGGTTTCCGGGCCCCAGGGGGTCAG
>BDDA01000804.1:26065-47719 GCA_001662385.1 Chlamydomonas asymmetrica
TGCTGGATCTGAGCGACGTGGAGGGGCGAGCACGATCAGGGGCACCACCACTGCCTGAGGACAAACTGCTGCTGGGCGCAGTCTTGCGCACGCTGGACCCGGAGTATGAGCTGTGGCAGTCAGCAGTGAGGCAAAATTGAGACACAACTAAGCTCAGGTAACTGCCCGCAACCAGGCTGGCAGTACTGGCAGCAGGCGGAGAACATACACTCCTGAACTCGGCGCCAGGTTTACCTCACTCTAAGGCAGCTGCCGCGAGAGTTGCCCTATGCACATGCAAGGTGTACGGTGGGCTGGCGAACCAGGGTTTCAGTCCCTGACCGACTGAGTGCGGCGTCAGGCCAAGTCCTAACTGGAATCAGTGGAAACCCCAAAGCGCACTTGTACCTGGTTCCGCTGCTTGAATACGAATATGAAGACCAGGACTGTGACTTGCTGCTCCCGGATGAGTGGGACGTGAAAGAGCGTGCACTGGAAGCGTCTGCACGTCCACCGGAATGGCCACCGCCATTGCCACCCTTGGCCAGGGCTAAGCCCGGTGACGTAAGCACCTGGTTGGCAGGCAACGGTGATAGGCAAGGTTGGTTGGTTGGCGCTTTGCAATTGCTGGCAAGACGCAAGGTGGCGCGCTTGCAGGAGACCCAGAAGTGTGTGAGGTTCCCGTAGAGAAGGCGGACGCTGTGAGCAGCACTAGGAGAGCAATGGTCAGACTGAAGTGTGCTGTCAAAATAGCGATGCAGAGGTGGCATCGCTATTTTGACAGCGACACAGAAAGGCGCACAGCGCTTGCAGGACTGGCACCATGGTTCTCCCGTGAAGTATCTACGCAGCGCACCAAGCCCAATTACTGAGACAACACACTCGTACAAAAAGGAGCGACGCTGCGATACGCTGTTGTAATACGTTGTTGTGGACATCCTGGAAATGCCAGCGCGTGTGAGCGAAGGACAGGAATCTCAAACTCACCACCGCTGACGCAATCCCAGCAACACCAAGTGCCTTAGAAAGCCAGTGCTTCCATACAGACAGCTCCTGTTCTTGGAGCCTGTGTGGGTGTCTGACACAGTTCATACTTGCCCGACAGGTGCAGGCCTGGCATAGGGCTGAGGGCCTTGCTGCTTCGAGTCTCTAACGCTGTATAGACAGGCCATTCAGTGTCCTTTTGGGCAGCCGCTGAGCTCCTCAGTCGAACTGAAGCAGGCCTAAAAACGCTGGTGTGCGTCGGAGCAAGGGAACCCCTGCGGTGCGTAGTGAAGGTCAGCCTGGGCTGACACTGCAGCACGGCCATTCAGGCTTGCAAGTTGCGACCAGTTCCACACAGGGACATATAAATATGTAAGTTGAAGTCAAGCAGTCAGGCCTCCTGACGGGGTCAGAGAAAGGCCCAGGTCCAGTGGAGTACAAACGGGTCATGCAGGACAATAAAGGACAGGAATGCATAGGAGGGTGCGCACCCCCACTTAGAATTTAGATTCAAGCATGCAACATGATGGTAGTCAGACATGGTCCACGCTGGCAGAAGTATGCTGGTGCTGATGGAAGCAGTTGGTGATGCAAGCTCTTGCTTTGCTAAGACGTCAGAACACCAGGAAGGCAACGTGCGGACGGCCTGCATGCCCTCAACGCGAGCGCTGCTGCGACCAGCTGGCGGTGATGCAGCTGTCGCTCGTGTTTAGGATCCAACTGGCATGAGGGTGCAGCATGCATCAGTTCCGTCTTGGGGGAAACAGCACTGCCGTACACCACGCTTGCGTCAGCTTCGCTCCAGCACTGCTGCACCCCCTACAGCGGGGCCTGTTCCGTTAGCCCTGTGGTTTCCTCAGCAAGATGCACCACGCCGGCGGCAGGCGCTCCATCCGCAGGTATGCAGGCGTCGCATCAAAGCACGTCTCGTAGCACGCCAGCCACTCCCAGCCCGGCCGCTGCGGCCCCGCCCCACTTGCCGTCGTGTCAGCTGCATGAACATCAGACTCGACGCGTGCGCTGCTGCCGTCACGCTGGTGGTGTTGCGGTGGTGGCACGTGTGCGGGATCCGGCTGGCATGAGGGTGTAGCATGCATCAGAGGCGCCTGGTGGGCTGCAGACGCCGGCGGCGGTGCTACCACGCTGTCAGGGTCGGTGTTGGTGGTGCATGGGGGCAAGAGGCGGTACAACTCAGCCAGAGACATGATGCTCGGCCCGCTGCTGGTTGGGGTTGGTGTGAGGGCTGCTGCACCTTCTGCGCCTGACCCTGCCGCATGGTCGGCTTTGGCAGCTGCTGTGTCGAGGGCATGGCTGTTAACGCCATGACCTGGCTGCTGCTGGCGCTGCTGCATGCTGTCGGTCACAATGCATGCGCCGCCCAAGCCAGCTGAAGGTACAGGTGCGTTGGCGGGCCACTGTTCGCAGCCACAGCCGCGGCAGCACCACAGCAGCAGCAGCAGCAGCAGCAGCCGTACTTGAGAGGGTTGGCAGGTGAGCGACACACACGTTCATTCAATCATTCACCGAGCATAGCCCTTCAGCACTAAACCATCGTCTAATGGACCGCTAGGTCAGCGGGTGTTACATGAAACAACGATAACAAATTGAGCGTCACCTGCTGGGTGCCTTCATGCGGGCTGCGTCCCGCCAGCAGCAGCACGACACCGCCCGGCCTCAGCGCGCGCCGCATGACGTCCACATAGGCGGGCCTGCGCTGCGGCGGCATGGCGTGCAGGCCCTGGCAGTCATACACAAGGTCGACGGAGCTGGGCGACAGGCGCAGCGGCGGCGGCGGCGGCGGGGGTTGAATCAGTTCGCTTTGCTGCTGCCTGAGCGTGTCTCCTGGCAGACCCTCTGCATGCACTAGCTGCTGCTGCTGCTGCTGCTGCTGCTGCTGCTGCTGCTGCTGCTGCTGCGTGTCTTGTATGGGAATGGGTTCAAAGCATTGCTCCGTTTGGGGAGGTGTGTGTGGCGGTCGGATGCTGCAATTTTGTTCGGCTGTCGCACTGCTGGCCGCAGGCAGCAGCTGCATATCGCATTGCGAAGCCACATCCGCAGCGCAGCCGTCTCCAAACACGTCGGCGTGGATAATTTCTGCAAGCGGCGCGGTGCTGCCACGGGCAGCTGCTGCGCGCGTCGCTGCTATTGCTGCGTTTGCCAGCCGGTCACGTGCGGCAGCGCACGCTGCGGAGACGATATCGACGCCGATGACGGTGCACCCCAGGGAGTAGGCGAATGCCAGGGAGGCTCCACTGCCACAGCACAGCTCCAAAAAGACTGGTGGCGCGGTTCTGTGCAGAGTGCTCAGCGCCGAGCCCTTGGCATCGGCATCATCACCATCATCAGCGGTCAACGCCTGTCGCCACGGTTGCGGCTTCAGGTGAGCACAGCGTGAACACACGTGATAACCAAGAGGTGGCTCGATGGTGCTGCTGCTGCCAGCTTCGAGCTCACGGCTTGCTACTGTCTGTCGCTGCGGCGAGCTGAGCGCGCTTATCTCCTGCTGGCAGCCTGTGAGGAGAGCCCGTAGCTGTGATGACACGGCGTTTGTGTCCCAGGGTGCGCTGGTTGCACCAGCTGCATAGTAGCGATCCCACTTGGACAAGTCGGCCATCGAACGCGCGGTTACTTTGAGGTGCGGTGTCCGCTGCCGGCACTGAGCAGTGCTAATACTTCTGTGCCCTATGCCCATCCTACTGAGTAATGTGGCAGGCTCCCAGCCACAGCTATGGCTATGCGCCCAGGCCAAGGCATTACTATTAAGCCCACATTCCATGCACAAATGCACGGCGCCAGGCGGACGCCTGCCATGCGGGTGTGCACAAGGGCAGGGAGTTTGCCCAAATCTCCAGCCTGAAAACTGAATCCACCCTTGACGTTAGCCCTGCGCCTATAAGTGTGTACAGTGCAAAACCACACACGATGTCAATTTTGCTCACTGACCGCCTGCGCAAGGCTTCGCGGGAGGTCCATGATGTCTCCGACGCGCTCGTGAACGCCAGGCTCCTGGCCTTGTTTACCAGCCGTACACTGTATGCAAGAGCCATAGGTTGCTTCTACCTAGTCTTCGTGGAGCTGGAAGAACAACTTGATAAATACGCTTCAGAGTCAGGTCAGCGTGCCTCTCTCTGTGCCTTACATCGACCTGTACGGTTGGCTCCAAACAGTTCTGACAATGCACCTTGACACACCAAGACAGCTGCTCCTGCAAAGTCGCGTGGCTCCCACGGTTTCATGGTTGTGCGTGTGTCAACTTCCTTGGTCACAGAGCTTGCTCCGTTTCGGGAGGCGCTTCTCAAGCTGCGGCGGGGGGATGCCTTCGGGGCTGATTTGAAATTCTATCTTGGGTAGGTGCGCGTGCTCTGTGCGCTCTGCTGCGAGTTTCTCATCTCACGTGCATTTTAGCCTCGAAACCATGCGCAAGCCTTGGCACCTGACACTGCGCAGGCCTGACTGGAAAGCAAAGGTAGCTCTGGAGGAGACGGAAGCTGTTCAGGCCTACAAACTGCACTTACGCTCGCTGGGCAAGACCCAGCCGGTGCTGCTGCTGGCACATGCGTACACGCAGTACATGGCGATGGCAGCAGGCGGGCAAATCATACGGCGTGCAGCACGCAAGCACATGAGGCTGCCGGAGGATCAGGGCACAGCAGCTTTCGAATTTGAGGTGAGTGCGGGGTGTTGGCTGAGTGTCGGAGCACCGCTGCTAAGGCAGTGCGCGGGTGACACCCCCGCTGCCGGTCTCCCACACTGCCACAGGCTCATGGGCACCTCATGCCCAGCATTATCTGCTCTTGCAGCTTCGTATGGATGCCACATTCTTGCATGGCTCAGGAATGCATCAGCCCTCCAGCAGCTAATGCCCTTGCATGCATGCGTAAATTCCTGATCGCCCTCCTCCGTCTCACTCAACACACACGCATACCGAACCCCTGCAGGGCAGCAGCAACGAGCTCCGCAACCAATTCAAGTCGACCCTCAACTCCGCCGCTGCCAACATGGACCCACAGACCGTGGACAAGGTGCAGGGGCATGTACTGCTGTCCTGTTCCACGAAGTGCTCGTTGGCCAGCCTGCACCCCAACGCCTTGGGCTTATGTAGGACAGGGACGTTGTTTATCTGCATGCAACTGCTTTGGGCTCCTACCTGTACTGACTATTCACTGCTGCATGGCGATTCCTCCCACCTGATGCTGCTCACCCATGCATCATCGACCCCCTGGCCCCTCCCGTTCCCTTCCCCGTCATACCACCACGACCCACCTCGTCTCGTGGTTCCGGCAAGCCTGGGTCAGGCGGGGGTCCAGGCGGAATACTTAATGCATGGCACAGCGGCACTATGCAGCTCCTTGCTCTTATCAGCATGCCACCTGCCCAACTGACGACTGCCTCGCCTTGCCTCACTCCTCACCCCTTTTGTTTTTACTGTCCACAGCTTGTCGAGCAGCACTGCCTGGCCTTCCGCTTCAACAACGCCATCATCCGCAGCTTCAACCTCAGCCTGGTGGCCAGCCTACAGGGCTTCATGATGGTGACGCCGCTGTGGGTGCGCGTGGCGCTGGCAGCCATCCTGCTGCTGGCGCTGTACGTGCTCAGCGTGATCATTGGGCGCCTAATATGATGCATTGATGCGCTCACCGGTGCATGGACATTTACTTTTTCACACAATGACCCCAAGAACACCGCTGGTGTCGAAGTGTGTAAATGTGGCCAGATTGCTGATTGGCCAAGTTCGGCTGTCTGGTTATGAGCGATGGCGATGTGGTGGGTGATGCGTGGCTGGTGCGTGTGTGGGCAGCTAGTGCATGCATCGATCGCGCATGCGCATGAGCGTGAGCTAGGACAGGCGTGCCCTGAAGGTGGCAAACGTATGTAGCGCAGCCACACTAAACATCAAGACCCGTGTGCACATTATCGATTTGCACATGCACATCATGCTCGCAGCTGCGGTACGGTGTGCAACAGGCATGTCTTTGTTGCACAGCGTTGCCAAGGTGCCGGGTGCACCATGATGATGTGTGTATGTCTGCCAGCAGGTGTACCTTTGGCTGCATGCGCATGCTGCCACCTTGACCTCGTGCCGGCGCATTCCATACATACATGCCTATCCGTGAGGACGATCGCTGCGCCGCACAGTGCGTGCCGGCCGCCTTGTGATTGCACCACAACCTGTAAACTGCTGCTTTTAATACAGCTCCCTCCAACCGCACGTAGCAAAGCTGAAGCAGCCGACACGGCTGCATAACGTTACCACGAAGTGCAGAAACGAGGGGGGCGAGGGTTGAGGACATGGTTGCCGCATGCGCGCTAAACACAGCGTTGCTACACAATGAGCACATGAACATGCGTGGCACTGCAGCGCACGCAGCGGTGCGCGAGTGATCATGCATGCTGTCCCACAGCTGCCCCACGCCCCGTTCAATACTGAGTGGAACACCCGGTGAGCCTGTCAGAGCATCACACGGCTGTGAGGGCATCACACGGCCTATGCGCCTCCCGTATCTGATCCAGACCACGGATGACAATGTGAATGTATTGGAGTGGATGAATGGCGGCGCTTTTGTTGCGCCTACACGCGAGGGAGTGAGAACAAACTGAACCAACATGACGGGAGGGTATGGCCGCTATCGCTCGCACTATGCCAAGGCGGGCTGCTGCCGGCAGGATGTTGGGCCTTAGCCTTTGCATATAGCAGCATGCTTCTAGTTGGAGTGGCTTGCTATCCTGGTAAGAGCAGTGAGATAGACGACCCGCAAGGTTTTGCTGAGGCAGGGCGGAAGGAAGACCATGAACTGCCACATGGGGTGGGGGGGGGTGGGGGGGGCGTGTGAATGTCCCTAGGTCCCCCTCCTCGTCCCTTGCAGGCGCCATCACTGGCCCACCACGTAGGCAACGTAGGCGGTCACGTCAGGACGCAGCGCGCACACAGAGGATGAGAGGAACCATTGTGGCATGGCATTCGCGCGGCCACGCCTGGCCGTGCCTTGGCATCTCATCTCTGGCAAGTAGCGGTCAGTCGGCGCTGGGCACCGCTTGCGGCTCGTACTGCGCCAGCTTCTTCCTGAGTGCCACCACCTCCGCACTCTTAGCCTGTCAGGCACATATCACAACGCAAGCATATCACGCGCACATGATGAGGAACCAAAGTGGCAGGGAAAAGCAAGGGAGGTGAGGCAACCTGATGGGGCTGCGGTGGATCCAGCGCCCACCCAACTGCACCAGCACATCACTTTTGTACCGGCTTTGCGAAGCGTGCGGGTGAGAGGGACCAAGGGCTGATTCGCACGGCTCCGACATGTGCGGCAACCACGGCGGCAGCCGGTGTCGGGCCGCATCGCCGCACATCAAGGAGCGCAGGACGAATACGCTCGTTGGCCATGCAGGCTCATAAGGTACAGGGTTAGCGTGTGCATGCGCGCGCGCGCGTGCACGCATGAGTGCTTATGTTTTTGGACGGGAAAGGCTTTGCGGAGGCGCTTGCTTACCTGCATGAGTGTCTTCATCTGCTGCCACTGCTTGCTGTCCTGCAGCTTGTTGTTGAGCGTGTCGGTCAGCTCCTTCAGCTGCGCATCGTCAGCCAGTGCAGCAGCAGCAGCAGGAGGTCAGCAGGGAAGCCAGAGCAGGTCAGCCACACCCTCAGCAGCAGCAGTGCAATGAACGGCAGGGGCTACAGATGTATATGGACAGCGCAGGAAGCTTCATGTACCGCAACCACGTGTGGCGGTCAGTGAGTTCTGGAAGAAGCGCAGGCACGTGGTTCAGCACTTCAGCTGCAACCTCGCCCTGCCTTGGCGTGTGCTCATGTTGCCCGCCCCCCCCCCCGCCCCCGAGCGAACCCACATGCCTGTACACGTATTTGGGCACACGAATGTGTGTGGCTGCCATACCAGTATACCTCGCACGCGTTTGTGCGCCCGGACATGTGCACGCATACGAAGAACCACACGGGGCGGGGCGGGGGGCAAGCGATAATCACAAGCGCAGGCGGGGAGGGGACACAGCTGAACCTTGCACAGTAGCCAGCATGGCGCTCAGTCAGGTCCACACGCGCATCCGCACGCACGCATGCATGCACATGATGCACCGCACCTCCTTGTCCTTCTTCGCTAGCTTGGAGTTGAGCGAGGCGATGTCGTCACGTGCGTTGGCCAGCTCTGATGCAAGGCGCTCTGCTTCCTGCAGAGCGATAGAGCAGGCAGCGCATGACCATCGCATCAGCTGCAGAGAGAGACAGCATGAGAACGTCACACCAACTGCAGAGAGAGACAGCGTGAGGCCATCACCTGAATTACTGTAAACCCATATTCGTATCGCTTGACACCTCCGAAGCTCATGAGACCCCCCGCCCCCCTGGGAATTACACTGTATGGCCCCTGCGGGAGCTTCTCCCTGACAAACCACCCTCACACCGGCCTCAAACCAAGCAATGCAAACATGCCTGCATTCCCCTGCCCAGGGTGAACATGAATGTGAACCGGGTGAACATGAATGTGTAACCGGGTGAACGTGAATGTGCCTAATAACCTGGCTTGCCTTGCTGGATCCGCTGGATGCTGGCATGGGCGGTTGCAGGGGTGCCGCCGCAGCGGGCCTGGCGGCTTGCGCCTGTGTTGCACGCGCGTCTGCCGCCGCCACGGCCTCCTTGAGTTGTACCACCTGCACGGTGTGCGTTAGGTGTGTGCATTGCACACACACGTCAGCGGAACGTACGCATACGCATCTGCACACTGCACGGCCACACGGGAATCACATCGCATAGCCCTTTGGGCGCCTCTTTCTGACACGTCAGTGGACGGGCTGCACGGGCGGAAGCCATGCAGTCATCCTGGCTGAATCAAGCATAGGGCTGCACACAAGCACACAATGACCAAGTGAATGATTTGCACAGCACCGTTAGCGCAATACTGCAGTAGTGGGTTCACTGCACTGGGTTGGTAATGAAGGTCCGTGAGGCTGACCTACTTGCTGAGTAATATCGACTAGCATGCTGATTTTTCAAGCATACGCTGCATGTGAGCGTTCACGGCGGCGCCTCACCTGTGCGTTGAGCGCGGAGCGTTCGCGCGAGACCTTGGTGGTTTCCTCCTGCATGGTGGCCATGCGGGTGGTCATGTCGGCCAGCTTGGCGCGCAGCTCCTCAACCTCCCTCATCAGGGCAGGGTCCTGAAGGGGGGGGGTACGGCGCACAGCAGGGGGTAGGGGGTGGCATCGGGCTTGGGTGGAGGGGGTTCAGGGGGCGCAGCTGTACGTGTGCAGGCATGGCTTGTACCGTAGGTGGTGGTTGTACAGTACCGGTACAGGGTGGGTTTGGAGCGAGATTGTGTCAGAAACTGTACGGGGATGCTCAAAGTGAAACGCTGGTGTGTCTCCAGTTGTGGTACTCCTCCAACCTGCAGGTGGCTCTTGGGCAGCGTCGCGGTGCAACCATTGCACGGGAAGGACAACCGGCCCTCACGCCTAGCCCTTCATGCGGAATCCATACCGTACATGGTGGACGGAATGGTCATGGGCCCAAAACCAGTCAGAGTCTGCTCCCCTGCAATGCTTATCAACAATGCTTACCATATTTGCATCGCCCTCTGGCCCCACACAGCGCAGCGCCTGCTTACACATGATTGGGCTGCAGCGACGGTTCCCGCACCGACCCAAATCAGGGAGGGCCATGCAGTAGATGCCTCGCACCGTGCCCTCTCCACCCACATCGACATGCGCCAGCTAGCAGCAACCCAAGGGGTCCGCGCGCACCTGCACCGATATGCTCGCCACCGTGCCGAGCTTGTTGAGCGCCCCCTTGCGCCGCACAAAGTCCGACGCGGGCCGCCCCAGCGCGGCCGCCTCGCTGCTGCTGATCTGCTTGAGCAGGAATTCGTTCTCAAGGTTGGCGGTGTCCACCTGGAGGTCCACGGACTGGACCTGTGAGAGAGAGATGTTACATGGGGAGATACAGCCTGTGGCCCAGCCCCACACCGAGCAAGCCACCAGAGTCTAAACTGTGGGCGGAACATGCGCACGACAGACACGAGCGTGGGTCGGAGAGCGGCTCCCGTGGGGCGATGCGGTTTGATTTTGGTGGGGCTGTGCAGTGTGCATATGCGTGGGGAGGCCATTGGCACTTGGCCACATGCGTAAGGAAAGCACTTGTGGTGAACATAAATCGCTTGTTGATTTTGCAAGCGCAACACGCATGCGATGCGGGAGCTGGGCGGCACGGTGAACGTGACGATGTCACCATTCGCGTGTTAGAGCGGCGTGCATTTCACAGTTCACAGCGGTGGGGGGGTGACGGGCACGGCCTCATGCATGCTGTGGAAGTACACCAACGACCCCTACGGTAGCCTGTGGCGCGCGTGTGAGGGGGTCCATAACCAGTGCACTTGCCGCATTCCAGGTGTGCGCGGACGTTACGTCCCGTCAGGTCGAGAACAGCTCATGCATATGAAGGGCTGGCTTGAGGCTACCCAGTGCCAGCAATGTGCCATTGGCGCAGCCGTGCAGAAGTCGCTAAGCTGCGCTGCACACCACGCTGACACACGGAGTTGGACGAGCATGCAGGCGCTGGTTGGATTATGCCTGAGCAACTCTGTTGCCAGGCAAACTACAAGCGGTTTGTTGAACACAAGAGTGTACGCCAACAGCAGTTCACACCAACAGCGCGCCGCTGGTTCTCGCCCTGAGCTTGCAAAACCAAGGCGCATGCTGTCACCCCGTCAAAGCCACCGATACCTTCAGGAGTCGTGCACGACATACATGCAAGACTAGTGAGCCTCACCTGAGCTTGGCTGAGCATAATTTTCACCAGCAAAGCGTTCGCATGGTACGCATTTTGGAGTTCCTGCAGTAAGCGCACATGTCCCAGCAACAAGTCTTAGCAAGCTGTCGTCCGGCAGCCCTGGTGCGCTAAGCTTACCAGGGTATGGGCATCAGAGTCCCTCGCTGTCAGTCAACAGAGTGTGCAGCTGTGCTTGATGCTGAATGCCTTCGCGTTTGATCTTGGTGCAGTGGGTGTAGCGAAACCCACCTTGTCTGCAAGGGTATGAACAGTGTCCTCAAGGTCCTCGAATATGCTGCACACCTCCTTGTAGTTGTAAATATCCTGCAGCACTCAAAGCATTCGAGCGTAAGCGCAGAGCACGTAGCATTGCTTACTGCGATGGCACGCAAAGCACGCTGCACATGAGCAAGCGGCTTACCCCTTGCCTAACGCGGTCCGACTTGAAGTCCTTGATGGTAGAAACCACCTCACGCACATGCTGGTCGCGCTTGAGCTTTGCAAAGCGCAGGTAAGCCTGCACCTGCAGCTCGCCATCTTCTGTCAACGGCAGCTCCATTGTTTTAAGGCCTTGCTACTCAAAGACTAACCCTAACATAAGTTATGGAGCTGTGCTGCTTCAGTTGCTGCGCAGCACTTGAGCCGCATTCACACTGTATCGCCCTCAGTTGCCAATGGTTTCGGGGTGGGCCGCAGTACACGCCCGCAAGTGCTGTGTGGGACCGTGGACTGCAAAACCCATGCATGACACACTTCAGTTAACCTCCCGGAATCACAATACTATAACAACAACAGCTTCACAGACACAGTTGATACGAAGCACCTCGGCACGTTGTCGGTGGCGTGCACAACCTGGGCTGGAGCATCATGGTGTGAGCATAACATCACCGTCGACGGATCACTTATTGTGACATGTCCATCGTCACTAATGTGTTTCTGAATGCACTGCCAGTGGCACCATACATCCAGGTGTGACGCGTGACGTGTGCCCGCCCCTCACCCTCCACCCGCACACGGGACCGGGACCGGGGACTTAGACAGGGCGGGGATGCAGTCGGACGCTGTACAGGTGGACACACCCTGCAATGCCACATTACCATGCCATCAGTACAACAGATGCTCCTGGTTGGTTAGGTTGCGTTCATTTCTGCCACTGCTGTCTTGCTGCTTGCCTGGAGAATGGGCCGTCGTCCTGACAATCATATTCTCTGCAGCAGTGCAGCGCCATGCTTTTGGTTAATACTACTGTACGATCAGCATATTACAGCGCGGTGCGCATTGCAGACCTGAATCGTGCAGACCTGAATCGCGCAGACCAGGATCACGTTGTAAGCCTGCAGGTTCCCGGAAAATTGAATGGAATGGTTCTCGGTGGACTTGCTGTGGTGGCATCTGGCAAGCTCAGCAGTCAAAGGTCAGGAATGGGATGAGGTGCTGCCATGATGCGCTCTCATGTGGCATACGCAGAGTAACACAGGCAATTGTGCAGCGAGCGCGCACCAAGCACGCATTCCACGGCCCTCGATGTGCATGCTTGACCGTATACGTATTCCACAATCACACATGAGCACCATGGCAATTCCACTCCACACTCCAGCAGCGTGTCTTGGATGCATCAAAAGCAAACACTGCGAGCACCAGCTTGCGCATGAATTGAGTTCCGTGCTTGGGAGTTGCACACAGCTGCTCCGTCCGTTGGTTGCGGCAGAATCGTGTCATGCAACTGTACCCTGTCTCTGGCATTCAAGCAATGGCACTGGTGGCACGCAATGCCAGTATGGAAGTAGTACGCAATTTAAAGGAGTTGATTATTCGGTCCATTATGGCCTACGGGCCTTGGGGCAACGAGGCCTGGAGCCCCGGATAGTATGCGAGCTGGAGTCTGAACACAGGTCTGAACATGGGAGCGTTGACAAGGATTGCAGCTGAAAGGATGAACGAGGAAGGTCCGGTGCTGGTTGCTGCAGTGGAGTGCTTTGGCAAAATAATAATCGTGCATTTCGGTAGCTGCAGCAGGAGCATTGCAGCTGCAGTCGCATCCGCCATCTTAAGCAGCACGAGTCACTAAGCAAGCGCCAGCCTGGCCACAGACGATGGCGAGCCCACACAGGCCGCAATGAGCGGCTTCAGTCCGGTGGTGTGTTCACGTGTGGCTCTTTACGCGTATGCGTAGGGCAGCCTGACGGGTTGCGCCACCTTGAGCGAGGAGGCAGCGCGCAGCGCGGCCGCGTGGAAGGCGGGCGGCAGCGGGCGCCAGCCGTAGCTCGCCAGGCGGGTTGCTGCATGCAGCAGTGGACACGCACATCACATGCATCCATGAATGCAGCATGGATGGCCTGCTTTGGCCGCGTGATGTGAAGCCAATCAATCAATCAATCATGGGCGCAAGCATGCACGCTAGGGCCTGCCAGGTCAGCTTCGCCCCACAAATGCCATGGTTGATCGGCTTCCAGATCCGGTATGTGGAATAGCAGACAGGCCCTGAAGGGATGAGCTGGCGATGTTCGCTGTCGCGTGCCTGGCGTGTGCCGTTATGGGCATGCATGTATGACCATGCGTAGAAGCAGGTGACGACAAGTGCCATGTGCGGGCTAGCAGCAGACAGTCAGGTCAAAGGGTACTAAAACAACAAAGCGGCTTGGGAAGGTGTGTGTGCTAATGACAGCAAGGTGTTCAAGGAAACAGGGAGGCTGCTGGGGTTGGAACTGTACACGCTGTGCATGCCGTCACTCACCGTTCTGCACGAACGAGCCAAGCTGCATGAGTCCGTAGTCCTTGATGAGCACCCCCCTGGAGCCCTTGGGGGTCAGGTCTGCATGGGCATGCACGCATTACAATCAGCGCAACTATGTCATAGCGCTGAGAGCTGCACGGTGCTTGAAGAGGCACAGCGCAGTTCAGGGGCACGCACAGCGCAGCTGTTGTTTTTAGCATCATGTAGCAATGCTCAGAGCAATGATGTCGTGTTTTGAAATTGAGGCGCAGGCAGTGAGATGCCGACCAACATCCGGCATGAGGATCCACGCATCGCCACCACACACACTGCCTGACAGTGGCCATACCTGTGTCTGACAGGAAGAAGCCGAGGAATGCGATGGGGTACTGCTTGAACGCGCGGCTGGGAACCCTGCAAGGCGCAGTAGGCATGGTCCGGTACAGTAGGTACATACGGTACGTTGGTACCAATGCCTGACACAAGGTGTTGCATGCCACAGTTCATGTTCTCTACGATGCCAGAACAAGAGAGCGTGTTGAGGGCCATGAACAGAGCGTAGAGCACGGCCGTGTTTACGACTCATCAGTCAGGGCGAGGAGGTGCATGCTGGGGCCGGGGAGGGGTGGGTGGAAGTGCACCACAAGCCCTTCGCCAGTGCACGAATTAGCGGCTACCAGTGTGCAAGATATGTGTGTGTGCACGCACCTGTCATAGCGTGTCTTGCCAGGCAGCTGCTCCCACACCTGTCATGATGAATTGGGTCAGCGGGCAGGCATGGATGGGATCAGCAGCAGGAGAAGCATGGCAGGTTCCATCGCGCTCGGTTGTTGGCCAGCCCATCGGCTGCGCATTGTGCAAAGCCGCCAAATCAATCGATGCCCCAGCGTTGGAGAGGTGGGGCTGGGGCAAGGGGCGCAAACGCATGCGGCCTTCAACAAGCGCTTTGCTCTGTGGTGGCTTGAGCCCGTCAGCTGGCAGTTACCAGCGAAACGTTCTCCCAGCGAATCTTGCTCCCAGGCGCAGGCAGCGAGGGGTATGAGAAGCCAGCGGTGAGGAAGCGGCCGTTGGCTGCAGAAACGTACTCGCCGCCGGGGGTCTCGATCTGTGTTGTGCAGGAGGCACAGCGCAGATAGAGCCTCACGTGCAGATATATGCAGGATGAATGTATGAGGCATGGCAACCTTGCTATTAGGTATCCTGGCACAGCGCGTGTACCTACATATGAACGCTGGTTGGTGGTCTGTGACGCTGGCTTTTACTGTTGCTCGGGAGCAAGACATGTGGCATGCGTATTGCTGTTATTCACACTCGCCCACATGTGCGCCATGCGGCGGTGGTGCACGCCTCACCTCGACGGCGGAGTGCTTCAGCGCGTCAGGCAGGGCCGTGGTGGCCGTGAGGTCGAGGTACACAATGCCGTACGTGTTGTTGATGAGGGTGCCCAGCAGCGCGTTGCCGCCCACCGCAACGATGCCGGCTGGCCAGGAGATGCTCTGCATGGCACGTCAACACGGAAACATTGCAGCATGTCCCATGCTGCATGCTGCATGGCCAGCCGGGGTGAAGCCATGGGTGCCGGTCCCAGCTGGTATACCGTGATGTGGAATTGTGCGGCCATTCGTAGGGCAAAGTGCAACAGTGAGGTGACTGGCGGACCCTTGGTCCGGGTCCGCCTGTGCCACTTCTGAGGCGCGCTGTCGACTCAGCTCATCTGCCCGCGTGCAGCCCCAGCGCTTCGCTGGTGCCCGGAGCTAGGGCATCAGCGTGGCACACACGACGGTCGCCTCCCTGGGGTACACAACAGGACAGAGAGCAGGCCAGCGCTGCTAGCCGAGGCCTCACACAAGCTTGGCGGTTGTTGAGCGTGAGGGTGTGCATGCACAACGCTTGAGCGGGGCATCCTTGAGCCAATACAACTACAATCCGAGCGGAGCCCTGTTTCAAGGGTATGAGTTTTAGCATTTCCCGCAGCGGCATGGAGATACAGGCCCAGCCGGGCAATGGTTCCAGGGATTGCCGTTGCTGAGCGGTACGCGCACCTGTGCAACCGGCAGGCTCCAGCTCTTTGCGCAGGACTTTGCAAAGTACTCTGTAACGAGCGTGGTGAAGTTGGAGGCGTCGTTGCGGGCGATGGCCACGATCTTCTGGCCCTTGGGCACCCTGCGCCACGCATGCATACATGAGAGAGAGATAGAGATTAGTAGGTTACATCACCCAGACCAGTATAGCCAGAGGCTCAGATCCGGGACATGCATGCATGCACAGGAGGTTGATGCTCCCTCATAGTCATGCCAAGTACGGCCGGAGCGGAGATGCTGTACTGCTCAGCCCGCAGGGCACGCTGCACCAAGCTCGTGGCTTAAATACATGGGCGATGCTTCACTGCAACGCTAGTGTTGTTTGCGGTAGCCCATGCGACTTGTTGCGTGGTCGACGCCCGGTTGAGTCCACAACGGCGCATGCCGCGATGCATGATGGGTATGAGCAGGTGGGCGTGGCGGTGCGGGGGTGCGGGGCTCACTTGAGGCCCTTGTTGGCCTTTAGGATCTCCGGGTGGTCCCACGTGGTGATGGCGGCCGAGTAGATGCCCGCCAGCGTGCACGCCTTCAGGCGCAGCGGCTGCGGGTGCACAAAAACGAAACCGCAGCACGCGGGCGCGAAACGTGAGGTACTGAAGTGGGCAGAATTGTGCCTTTTGTATCGCAATAGCAGGCATTCAGGACCAATGGCCGCGAGGCTGGTCACGTCGTTCGCCCGTTGCAGTGCCGAGGCACGGTGCATGCCTGGGGCGTGTCATCCTGGCTCATGGCACAAAAGTAGAAAGTCCCACCTTAGACCAGCCAGGCAGTGAGTGATGGAACTGTACAGCGCCGGTGTAGATGGGAAACTGCGTCAGAGGCCGGCCTGCGCGAGCAAGGCGTCCATCCTCGAGCGGGATATCCGCAGTGTTGAAGTCCGACTGCGGTGGGAGCGAGAAAACGAGAACAGTCCAGACAAGACTTCAGCTTTGAGACCGGTGATATACTATGCTGGTGCGAGCTTGGGCCCTTGCAGTGGCAGCAGTGGCTGCTACGTACAGACAGGGATGCGGGACTGGCGCATGGGGGCCGCCGCAAGTTCCGAGGCATGCAGTCCAGGCATGGCATAACGAACGTTGGAGGGGATGAACATAGTTCAGGGCAGCCGGGACCTTGTGGGCGTTGGAGATACGGCAAGTGCAAGGTAATATACCAATGGGCGCCTTCGTCACACTCTTGCCTGCCCAGCGATGAAAGCATCCTGAGCCGGCCCCGAGAACCTGGTCGCAATTGTGATGTTGATGGTGGCACCCTCAGCAGTAGCAATAGCGACCGCAGCATTTGCACGCTGCAGAGACCCCTGCAATTGAAGTCACAACCGAGGGAGTACTGCACACAGTCAGCTTCCAAGATGTGCCTGGACAGCTTTTGTGGTGCACTTCCGCCAACAAGGCATAGCAGACCGGGAATGCATGCACACCTGAGGGCCACTGATTGTGGCGTTCACCGATATGTCTGCATTTGCGACGACGTGTGAGGCACTCCAACTCAGCACGGCAACGAGCACAAAGAAAGACATATTGACTGGAGCGTACATATTCAGCTGTGCTTCTCAAGCATGTGTTGAAGTCTTTAATGCCGCTGCTGAGGCTAGGGCGGCTTTATGTATGATCCGTGTTCTGCCAATGGGCGGCTTCTCGCCGTCCCGCTGACTCCCGCAACTCCCCATGTGGGAATATCCATAGGGCTGTGTCATTCCATGCATTTGCAAAGCCGTGCACAACCTTTGTTTGTATGCGTTGATGTTTTGAACCTACAAGCCACCTAGAGGAGCATCTGGGTTTGGCACCGCTTGTGCTGCCCACCACGGACGACACGTTTGAATTGATGCCTCAAACTCTCCTTTAAACGCTGTGGCAATAGACAATTTGCCTACTTCATATAAGACGCAGCATACGGCAAGTTTAAGCACAGAGATGGCCCTATGCGCGTTGGTGAGGGTGTGGCAACTGAGCGATTCCTCACCTTACTGAGTCTGTGCGGGACTCTAGCGTGTGGGTGTACCAGGTGCCTGTCCGCTTAAGATCACATCGTCTCTGTCATCAGCCTCAGCAGTTCTGTGACTGCTGCAAGACGTGTGGCAAAAACGACGGCAGACGCTTGACATCATGTCCCAGGGCAGCAAAGCTTGCAGCAGCCACCTCCGCAAGTAATTGCTGCCAACGTGTTTCAAAGAAATTAGTGCAAGTTGTCCATACCCGAGTCGCACTCATCACCGGTGCACCATGGCGTTGCAGTCAAATCGAGCCATTTGGATCCGGCATTTGCCCAGTTTCAGCGATACAATCGATGCGAAGCAGGGTTCTCTGCACACCAAACTGCAAATGGCCATATAAGTGTGGGCAACGCTGCACCAGCAGGCAGGGCTGGTGGGGAACGCCGTGCCGTGCCGTGCTGCGCTACGCTTTGCATGCTATGGATGTTGCTGTGCAGGGTGACTTGCCGTGCTATGCAGCTGCACGCTAGGCACAACGATTTCCAGGATGGCCAGGGCTGACATGGTGTTTGTGAACAACCAGACATTTGCATTTGGGCCATAGATGAGCCTGCAGTCTTGCATCACACCCGGTGCTTGAGGTGTCCGGGGGCGCTGCGCGCACACGGGACCTGATGCCACACCGCCTGCATAGTGCAGCACATGGTGCAGCAAGGAGGCCTTCGCCAGGCTGCAGGCCCCTAGCCCTTAAAAATGCTGCTATTGACGAATGCGAGGTTGGCTTGCTTCCCGAACTACTGCCGCTTGGCCGCAATGCGAATGCATGCGGCACACCCACCAATTGTACGACGCCTGTTGGCGGCGATGCTGCGCATTGGAGGTGGTGCGGGCTGTAGCACCTTGCTGCATGCCAGACCCTCTCAAGGCGGCTGCCAGTCAGCCATGGACTCATGGCTCTGGCTTGAGGACTTGAGGGGGGCCAGGTGATTACAGTGATGCCCATGGCTCAACACCGCGGTGCACAATGCACCTGCACACCGCTAACCGGCCGGCATCCGCAATTCAGCATACACGCTGTGGCGACCTACATGGTGATGACCAGCGGCAATAGCAGCGGCTGAACTGCAATGCCTTCATGCAAAACAAATCGGTGATGTTTTTGGAGATCATGAGGTTGGGGTCCATTACCACCTAGCGTGTTAATCAAGGGCCACCGCTCCGCCAACCATCGCCAATGAAGGGATTGATCAGGTGCAAATGTGCGATGCACCGCACCGCACACCCAGCAGCACAATCAGTTCCAGACGCATCCGGTCTGTGGTGAGCCCCAGGGGTCGTACATCCCCTGCAGCAGGTACAGCTTGTCGCCGATCTTGGTGTTCCATGCGCGCGCGCATGTGCAGCCGGCGTCGTAGTACCAGTTCCACGTCCCGTACTCCCAAGCGCACTGCGGGAGGCAAGTTGCCAAGCAAGCAGGCGCACACAAATGGCACACACGTGTTAGATGCGGACTTAGCTCCTGGTGTGACGAATGATACCTTAAATGGCAAACGCGTTGCATGCGCATGCAATGTTCGAGCGGCGGCGATTACATATGCAGGCCCTGCACATTGCAGGCGGCCCTAGCGGGCTCGTGGTGCACCCCGCGCTAGCGCCAAGGCCAGACTTGGCACAGCACAGGCTGCAGAAACAGGCGCAAGGTATCGAATGTATCACATGATGATTGTGCTGTGTGCGTTGGAGCCCCTGAGGTCCGGGGTGTTGGACTGCTGGCGCTGTGCCAAAACGAGGCGCCCGTGAGGCCGTGCAGTATGATTCCCGTGGGACCGTGCAGTGTGCATATGCGCAGTGATGCGTAGGACATGGTGGACAAGTGCTGTGCACCGGCAGCACTCACCATGTCTGCATTCTCGTTGGGGGGCGTTGCTTGATCGATCCTGCATGCACATGCGCACACACACAAGGGTTGGGGACTTTGTGACCACGACCACGATGTTTGGCTCAGCAGGGGCATGTACATGTAGGTGTAGGCAAGCCATGCATGGGTTGCACAAGCGCCTCCTCTCAAGCGCATGGCTCCGCATGCGTGGCAGGCATGCGCGCACACGTGCAACCATTCAGCTGCATGCCTGTCTGTGAGTGCTGCTGCAGGCTGGGTGTGCGACTGTGCGTGCAAGGATGCACAGTGCATGCGCCTTCGTGCATCCTTGCACGCACACCCAGCGCCTATGGTCCACCTGGTGTGGCCCTAGTGGCCCGCGTGCAGCGCAGTGACTTCCACCAGGTCTTATCCGGTATGCATGCGTGCGGCACCAGGCCCAGCGACAGGGTGGCCACTGCATGCATGGCATGGGAATATGGGATGTGCTACACCAGCATGCATGGCGTGTGTGCATGCTTCCCGAGACATCACGCATACACCATTAGCAACCTGGAGAATAGCACCCCAACTCAAAGCAGTGGGTGCATGCATATTGAGCCCTGCATCCGCACGCACCAGCCTGTGCCGCCTAGGTCCGAGTGGCCGATGCCCGGGTTGGACATCGCCTCAACCAGCTCGTGGTACACCATGGAGGCCAGCGCGTTGTCGTACTTGTTGTTGACGGTGAAGGTGTTGAACGCGACGTTGTCGGTGTAGCACACCGACTTGCTCCAGTGCTTCTCACACGCCATGGGGTAGGGGTGCCACGCGTACTTCACTGTCTGGCCTGCGTACCGTGTTGTATTGGTTGTATTGGTTACAGAGTGAATACAGGGGTGGGGTGTATCAGCATGGTCAATGAACAGCAGATGAGGGCGGAAAGCGGTAGGGCAGGTGGCATTTGAGCGAGACCGTAATGCCATGTACGTGGAACGACCCAATCGCAGGGATTGCTGGTGAGATTCGTCTGGTCGGATGGTCCCCGTGGGGGGGAACCACGTGCCGTTCGGCCGACACGCTGCCAAGGTAACACCTCATAGCATCACTGCCTAATCTCAAGTCTGGGCGCTGCACAAGGTGTGATTGTGACAGCTGCCTACTGCCAACCTAACGTGACGTGTGTGCGGGCTGAGCGCACGCACCGGCACCTGTACCAACTCCGGTCCTTCCACAAACGCACCTGCGTACTTGAAGGCGGCATGCCACGCGCAGTCCACGTTGCACATGGTCTGCTCGGACTGGGGCACCAGGTCGCCGTCCGACACCACCATGAAGACGGTGTAGGGCACCTGCCAGGCGGCCATGCCGTACTTGGTGGGGTCGTCGATCACGCGCTTGACCGCCCACCTCGCCCAGTCGTCCGACATCTCCTGCAGGGCACGTCCACATGCACAAGCACGGAAAGGTGATCAATGACAAACAGCTGGCATTGAACCTGCGGAGGCATCACAAGCGCACCTCGACCACGTTCTAATGAAATTTCATGATCAGCTTCGTCCATGCGTGTGCAGCTCCCCAGTCCCCACACTCACCCGCACACACGCATACGCACATTCACACTGCATGGCCCCACGGGAATCACACAGCACATTCCTTGGCGCTCTTTCTCACACACTCACCCAGACCAGGGAGAAACTGGCGCTGCCTAAATAGGTGGCGGAGGGCTGGATCCCGTAGTGCGACAACCTCTTGAACGCGCCCATGCTGTTCAAGCCCGTAATCAAATTGCGGACCAGGGAGGTCGTTGTGTAGCCCAGCATCCCCGGCTGGTCCTTCACCAGGTTCTTGCTGTTGTACGGCGATCGGATGTACAGCATGTACACGAACACACCATTGCCCATCACGGCCCCGCCGCGGTACTGCAGAGGCGGCCTGGAAACGCTCGACAGCAGCAGGGCGCGCCGGTGGCTGTGCCCGTTTCGGGCGACATCAACGACGGTGCCATTACCAGGGGCGTCGGTGCCGCTACGGTCATCAGTGGTTTCGGTCGTGCCCCTGGCGGAGGGGTGGAGGAGGGAGAGCGGGATGGCTTTGGCCGAGGCGGTGCTGCGGGTGAAGCTGGCAACGGCGTCGGGCTCGATCTCCACGCGCTCGAGTGTGATGAATTTGCTGGCCTCGTCCACGTCCTCTGCGCAGAAGAAGCCAAGCAGGTGGGGGATAAGTATGCAGTGCGCATATGCGTAAGGATGTGTGTTGGGTGGGGTGGGGTGGGGGTTGCCGGGGGCGGGGGGGGGGGAGAGGGGCATAATGCCCCTTGGGTGGCGAGCGGCG
>BDDA01000805.1:0-48045 GCA_001662385.1 Chlamydomonas asymmetrica
CACGAGTGCAGGAACAGGGGCAGCTGGAGCTGCAGAGTTCAGGAACCCCACCAGAGCTGCCAAAGCCGACTGTTGGGCTGCTGATTGGTCGCCATGTGGGGCAGGGAGGCGAACGTGGAAGGTCAACTCACGGAACGGGTCGGAGGGATCAGCAAATCGTGAGGAATCTAGGCGCAGGCAAGCTAGGGCCCGCCCGGCCATAGTGAAGAAAGAACGCAGAAGAGTCCACCAGGCGACCCATGCAGACACCACTAACCCCACCTTAGCATGCCATGCATACGTGCCATGCATCGTTTCCCCTTGGTCTCCCCCAGAGAGGTAGTAACATCCATGACTTGCTAGTCATGGGTTCGAAACCCGCCTGGGGTGGTTTCCTTCGCCGTTGTTGCGGCCGAGATGAGGATGGATTTCCTGTGGCGCGGGGCACCCCAACCCCGCGCTACGGGAGCGCGCCCTTAGCGCCCTTAGGGACCGTCAATCCCGGGGCTTGTCACTGTCCCGGTGTGGTTTAGTGCAGCTGTGGCGGATGGAGCAGGGGGCGCCCACATGCAAGCTTCCTCACCAAGAAAAAAAAATGCGCCAGCTGGGATAGACAGGTATTCGTGTAGGGCGGGTACATGCATGGGGCACATGCAAGGTACAGGCTGGAGGATGTGTGCATGCATACATGCAGGATAGCATTGCTACACCAGCTGCCCAAGCAACGCATTCAAAACACCTTGAACGCCTTGTGACACCCCAATACGTGTCGGCTGCAGCAGTACTCATGAACAACACAACCGGGCATTCCAAACACGATTCTCTGGCATTTGCGCTGCAGCTTCCTTTGCTTGGTGACTCTGGACTGATTGGTTCTGCAGGATGTGACCCTGTGGCTGTGCAGAAGGATAGTATACATATACATGTGCATGTGCATGTGCATGTGCTGCAGTGCGCACAAAAGCCATGGTGTCGGCATTCAGCCTGCGGCGTGCGTGCCCGTGCTTTGCAGGGCTTCTGTATCCTCATCCAACATCACCACGACCACTTCCGCCTCCAATGCAGCGGCGCCAACCGTGTGGTACACCCTGCGCATGACAGCCGAGGGAGATATGTATATGCGGGTACAGACACGCGCCGAGGTGCAAAGTATGGTGGGCAAGTACACCTCACCGTCCGCATCATCGCTCTGGGAGCATGCAAAGCCGGGCGGCCTCCTAGCCCCCAACGACTCCAACACCACGACAACACGTGCAGCTTTTGAATCGTCTCACGATGCAGATGCGGGCCTTGACTCAAACGCAACTGGCGTTGTTTCGCCGGGGCATCGCCGCAGCCTGCTGCAGTCGTGCAACTGCCGGGACTGCAAGAGCCAGAATGTGCCCTTCGCCTGCATAATTAACGCCGACGACCGGTGGGAGGTCCGCAGCATGTCGTCTCCGTACTGGGCTGTCGCCAGGCTCACCTGGGCAGGCTCTAATGGGTTCTGCTCTGGCTCTTTGGTGGGCAAGCACGGTCGGTTGGTGCTGACGGCGGCGCACTGCTTGTATGACTATGACAAGGGCCGAGGTGCCGCGAAGGGATGGTTGCCGCCCCCAGATGTATCTCCAGGGCAGCACAGGGCCGGACGTCCTTATGGCACGATCCCCTCATTTGCACAAGATGTTCGGTTTGGCTGGTCAAACCAGGTGAGAGTAGTGAGAGCGGTAGAGCACTGCAAAAGCGCTTTCAGCCCCATGTAGATAGCCTCATCAGCAGCAGCTTGCTTGCGACACATTTGCAGGTCTGTTGTATTGGCTGTATTCGATGCATTATTGGCGCGGTGTTGGCTTGTGTTGAGCATGCCCTTAATGTTCGGTGCATGATCTTGGCTTCACTTTTCATTTGGACGCTGTGCACCATTAGACGCTGTCCACGAGCCCATTAATTCACCACGCCGATGAGAATCGCATGCTTTCGCATCCTGCAACACTGTTTCCAGTGCAGCTGCACATGCACAGGTAGCGCGCTGTGTGCACACATGTGTTCGTGCTCCTCATGCATGCACCTAGAGTAGCCTGAACGTTGCTGCGGTTGTTTGAGTCCTGCAACTGTATCCACTGCTGCAGGGAACGCTCAACGCGAAAATTCAGGACATCACTGAAGGGCCTTAATGCGTGTTGTGCCACACACACCTCTTCATGCAGGGCCAATGGCAATTCGACATTGCTACGGCGGTTCTCACGTACCAACCTCGAACCTTCGGCTCGCTGGGCTTTAAAGCCGATTGCGGCAACCGCTTGTGGGGTCTGACCACTGCAGGCTACCCGGGTGGGTGGCAGTGGCTTTCGTTCCAGGGGCTGAACCCTCCAGGCTGCGTTACATGAATTACCATACACGTATGCATATCAGTACGGATATGAGTAGGGTTACTCCTATTGGCTCTATACCTAACATTGTGCAGACCCTTCTGCAGCTTGCAATTGGAAGTAAAATGTATGTTTGAAGGACGGCATACCTACCCGACTATGCCATGACTCTGCTGCGTGACTGCTTGCAGGCGATAAGACGGATGGCACAATGTGGTCTCAGACCATTAATCTTCAGGCGGACATGTGCAGCAACAATCGTGTCAAGTCGTTCGGATTCGACAATGCTGGTGGACAAAGCGGGTGGGTGGACACACGCATTGGCAGTGCAGTACACCACATGCAGCCTATACATAACATGTTTTGACACCACCACTGAAGTCAAGTGTAGCCTGCCATCCAAATTCTGGTGAGGTGTGTGTGATGGTGCTCTGTGTGCTGTAGGTCGGCGTTCTGGACGTCGGACAGTATGGCCAGGGCTGTAGTGTCTCATGGCAGTATCATTGTAAGTACTAGCCGCCATCCACAACCCTGTATGTATTGGTGCACGCTCCCAAACGCAATATGTGTTCGCATTGACGCGGATCACGCATCCATCCGTACATGCGAGCACGACCTGGCAGGCTGCATGCATGCATGCAGGCAGTGCAAGAGTGTCATGATCACATCCTACATTGTGCTGTAGGTGCGTGTATAGGTTGCGCACAGGACTCACCATACATAATGATCACCATAATGATCATCGGGCAGTGAACTGACTTCCTAGGCTGATGCGATGTACAAGGATGTTATTCGCAGCTGTGACGACTGGCTGACAAATTGAATGCTCACCTCATCTGCAGGGCTGTTTTGCCCTGGAAGAGGGAAAGACCTGTGCTAATGCATGATCCCCAAAACGTCTTGCAATGCACGGCTCTGCAGGGCCCACAAAATGGCAATGGAGCCATTGCCATCGACCAAGCCGTTCAAGGCTGGATGCTCGACCAAATCAACAACTACATCATGTGCGCAATGACTCAATAGCATTATGGCCCTAGCCTGTTGATGATGCGGATGTTGGCACGGGTATTGCTAGCTTGTGTGGGCTGTGGTCCAGTGATGGGTGTCGTACATAAACATACTTGAGCTATATGCATGCACCAGATGGGCCATGGTCATGTGCACACAGACACGCATGGGTTCATGTCAGGAGGTGCATGCATCCCTGTAGGAACGTCAAAAGCTATTTTATTCATTCAACCAGGAAACGCACGCGCTGCTGTGTGAGCTGTGTTGTGTTGCCTGTGCCATTTGTGGATCGCGCGCGCATGACAGCAAGACGCGGCTGCACATCCTGGTGGAAGGCGGCAACCGCGACCTGTTCTTCGCCTGCAACACCAATACGTGGAGGTGCCTGGGGACCGGGAGCCGCTCTCAGGCCACCCGTTTCTACGCATTCCCCGTCTCCGCATCCAACAAGTACATGCTACAGGTCCCCGGCACCAACCTCTGCCTGAACATCTGGGGTGGCGGAAACAAGGGCGAGGTCAATCTGTGAGTTGGTGTATCATGCTTGCAGCAAGCATGTGTGTGTGTGGGGGGGGGGGGATCGATGGCCTGCTGCATTGCTGTGTGGTTGTTTTATATGCTGGATAGCGCTGATGCAGTGAGCTGCACTAAACCGCGCACGCCTGACACTCCCTTGCAGTGTCCGATTAGCGCAAATCATGATACATTGGACTTTGCGTGGAATGTACTACCTTCATTGCCTACGTCATCATGACGTTGTGAAAAGTGACCATGTTGCAGGGACGGTCTCACAAATCCTGCCAAAATACCGTGACGTGCGTTATTCAGGTACACCTGCGCTGACAGCTACAACTCCGGTCTTGTCTGGTCGGGCGGCAACTGGAATGGCGGCCTACCAGCTTTTGTGACGGATACCGGTGCATACTTGTGGTGGGACGGCTCCAACCGCAACATGCTGGCTGTGAGCGCGTGCTTTTGGGCATGGCAGTGCCAATGGGTCCTGGAGGGAGTGTGATGTTGGCAAGCTGTGGACAATGACGGGAACGGTTACAGGCTAGGACACCGCTGCCAAAGCAGGCGGTGAGAGGACAGGACAAGCCTGACCCCCTGGGGCCCATACCCAGGCGAATGATGATACACAAGCAGTAAATGTTGTTCAACTGCAGCGAGGTTCAGGCATGCGTATATGTGCAACCTTCCTGCCTCAGCCTGTAGTCGACCCGCTCGCTTGGAAAGCAACCAAGCACGTTGAGTACTGGTGCAGCTCTTCATGCTGCATCGTACGCATAGAGCATGCTGCTTGATTGAGCACACTCATTTGGTGCAATGCCCTTGCCTAATAGCAGGCATGCGCTGAACGACTGTTTCAGATCGCACCATGATCCGAAACCATGGTGCGTTGGTAGCCTTAGCCTCACATATACAATGCGCACCTGCTACCAGCAATGAACACGCTTACTGTTCTGTTGGCCGCTGCAAGCAGTCATGTTATTTAGCTTGGAGCTGGCGTGAATGCTGGCAGCATCTGAAAGCTGGTGTTGGCCTGTGCCACAACTGGAGCGGCCAATTTCACAGGGCTGATGCATCCAGCTGCGAGTTGAGAATAATAGCTGCAGGAGTGCTGATATTGTGTGGGCAAGGCCTGTACTGCAGACATGTATTAGGCAAGACTAAATCACCTGTTGGAGGGATTTTCCGCCAGACCAGCGTCCTGCGCGTCCTGCTGCCTTCGCTACCTTGAGTTTTATGATCGGCGCTGAGTGATGCATACTGCCTGCTGAACATGACATACATAACCGTTTGAAATGTTGAGTTGTAAGTTTGGCCAGTATTTGTTAGTGGCTCTGTGAGTTGATTGCCAGACGAGCACAAGCAGTAAAGGGGCGTTGGGATAGATTGCACTGACATGTGGCTCACGATAGCTCAGTGGCCTGTATGTGTCACGGTGAGCTGCCACGCTGAGCTGGATGCAAGTGCGTGAGGGCAGCTGCAATTGATATTGCCGCTGCTGCAGGTGTCGCAGGCAGAGCCGCTGCGGGCGCGGCAGGCAGCGCTGCTGCGTGCAAGACACGTTCAACCGCTGCAGGACCACGCTGCATGCCCAAGCGGTGGTGGTGCAGTGTCGGCGCCCAACCCAGCCAGCAGCAAGGAGCCCAGACAGTGGGGTTGTTCAGCCATCAACCAAGCATGTATGCTGACAGGCAGGAGGCCAGCCTCTGCCATTGCGCAGCAGTCCGTGTCGGAAGAGGCTGCGGCAGAGCAGCAGCGGCAGAGCAGCAGCTGGAGCAGCAGCAACCAAGACCTGTCGCATGCAACAGCGAACGTGACGGGCTGCTCAGCTTGCCGCAGGCCGGTGCAGCAGCGCACTGGCAGATGACGGCAGGGGCCAGCAGGTTTTACACAGCTAAATCGGCATCTTCCATGCATCGTACAGCCTTTATGCTTGTGCAGCAAACCATCAGAGGGGATCGCTTGAGCCATGGACCAGTTGAATGTTGTATTGTGGTGGCATTGATGGCAAATGAGCATATGACAGTCATTGTGCAGAGTGGCCATCAGCCTTGCGGCTGCTGCCAGCTATGCGCGTTGGACGTAGCATGACAGGTACATACCATACTGCGTGTGCGTGATTGTGTGTGTTGCGTAAGAGGCATCGCATGAGCAAAGGAGAGAACTGTGTGTTTGTGATATGTGTACCAAAGCTCATCAATGCACATGGACAGGTGGGTATGTATACACATGCGTGCACGCAATGGGGGCAGCGGTATGGTGTGCTTTCATGGGTATGGAGGGGCTGGCGTTGAGCGTCTTGCGCGCTGCTAAACGCGGGAAGCCCCAAAATCAGCATGGGCATTGATGCATCCCATGGGAGCGTTAATCACCACCAAATTTGGCCACAGACGGCCTGATGTTGGGTGCGTACAGGTGCGGCGTGCCGCACGCAAGCTCCCGGATGCGCACGTGCTCCTGTGTTTGTGCTTTCCACCCTCTCCCGGGTGATGCTCTCCAACTTCCCCACCCACGCAGGCCCTGCTGCCTGCATGTCAATGGCCACCTGATGGTGTAGGGCGCCCTGACGGGGGCTAGCTGATGACACGCTCGGCGACGCTGCGCATGGCGCTGCCGAATGCAACCTTGCTGGAGGGGCTGCACCACCTCCATGCACTCGCTGACCAACCTCATTGTCAGCGACTGCCCCCACCTCCCTGCTGTGCCAATAATGGATCGGCATGACAGCCGACGCGTTTTGCGGTGAGCGACTGCCCCAACCTGCGTGCTCTATCTGCCTTCGCTGTTCGGGCCCTAGGGCGACGCTGCGGGTGGTCGACATATCGTGCAGCCCGAGCACCTGCATGCGCGGTTCAATGTGCATGGCGTCACCACGCTGATGCTGCTGACGGGCTGCACATTGCTGATGGACTTGCGTGTATCATATGCCAACGGTGTCACATCGTCGGGCCCGCTGGCTGCGCTGGCATCGCTGTGGATCCTCGGAAGCTGCGGCAGCTCCCATCTCAAAGCTCGCGCTACCGGCGAGCCTGATGTCGCTTTCCCTCAGCAACGTGTCGATTGATGTGCCGTTGGAGCGCCTGCCAGCGTCGCTCGGTCACCTGGCCCGGTGGTCCTGCCACGGCACCACAACGCTGGCAAGCTCGTCGGCGCCTGAGTCCCTGCACCTGGCGGACTGCCCTGGCCCAGGGCTGTTATGTTCCCGCATGCAAGCTCCCCCCCCGCCCCCCCAAACAGCTCCTCTGCGGCCAGGACCGTTGAGCTCCTGTGCGCCCGGGTCCGTGAAAGCTTCACTGCGCCCAGAACCCCCCGCCGCATGCACGCGTGTGCCTGATGGAGTGATCGGGGTTTTTCATCCCCACACCCCCCGTTCGGTACTGGTCCGGGGGTGGATGGACACATGCGGTTCTACGAATGCATTAGCTCGAGCGGACGGCGTAAACTGGTTTGATTAGCGGCTGGCTCTGGCGGGGGTGAGGGGGAGCTGTGCTCCCCCACCACGGGACAGTGACGGTCTCTCATGCCTGCTGACTATCCTGACACTGAGGAGGTTGCACTGAACGTCCACCGCGCCAGCACAGCCGCCGCCTGCTGTGCGTGAGCTGCCATACTTGCCATCCCTGTGAGCGCACTCCTCAGTAGGCCAGCTGCAAGGTCGTCTGCCATCAGGCTGCAAGCCCCCGCCCACCTGCAGGTGAGCCTCTGCAGCGCAGGACGGCACACTGCCAAGCGCCACAGCGTACGCTGCCACACAGGGCGCCAGCCAGGGCGCGTACCCCAGATGGGCATGTGCAGCGCTGTCTCCACTCTCCAGCATGCATGCCTTGCGGACGGATGCTGGTGATGAGGCCATAGGCATGCGTCAAGTATCGCGCACATTGCACGCACGTCAGTATGTACAACGGCCAGTGCACGTACTGCGCATGTGTCCCAAGCTATAGTACACCTGGGCCCTGGTGGCTTGATTTGTACCATGCCTCCAGCATTGTAAAGCGGCTCGTGTTGCGTGCCAGGGCTGCAATTCAGCCTCACGTGTATGGGCTGCTGCTCCGTCCTGCCACCAGCATTTGGCTGCAAAATGCAGGCACATGACAAATACACATGTCAGGTCACTCAGGCCCGCGTCCACCCTGAAACGTCTGACCATCACGAGAGATGGACAAGACACGAGCGGCCGGGGACGCACCGCGCGCTCACCGCGCTGAACCTCCTGACCTACCATGCAAACTAGAGAGACAGACACATGCAGGGAGGGGCTTATGGTTGGATCCCCCAGCACGCGCGTGTATTAACATATAATCCACGCACAAGCCTTACACCATTCAGGCCCTTCAGAACAGCACCACTAGGACGGGGATGCACCACATTCCCACTAGCCACACGCCATGCACAAGGTAAACAGAAAAGGTAGGTGGGATGCGGATTCACAGCCCTGGATGCAGCCCTGGTAGCCCTGGATGCCAAGCTAGCCACCAGCAGCAGCAGTGCGCTACGAGCTGGACACAAGGTATCGCCATGCCACGCTGCTGCTCAGCTCGGGCCAAGCCCTAATGCGTGCGGGCGCGACCTCCAGTAACGGGTCTTGGTGTGAATTGGAGTGAGTGCCGCAACACCGCATGCAAATCTGCCCCACTGGCAAGGCGCTTGTGGCTTGATCGCAGGTCATGGTGATTGGCATAGAGGGCATAGTGCCAGGGTTGCAATGGTACGCGTTGTGATCAACATGAGTACGTATGTTACGCCGTTACAGCTCTGTGCCCCTCGCTCGGCCGCCGACGCAATGGGCCCATAGTGGCGCCTGTGAGCGTCTGAGTGATGAAGCGCTGCAGTGGTGACGTGGCGCCGAAGGACACAGGGTGTGCACCATGTTTCGTCCCGGAGGTGTGAGCATCCCGCCCGCAGGTTTGCGATTCTGGTAGTTGCCGGTTTCGGTGCTGCAGGGCCTGAGGCAGTCGCGAGGAGAAAGGCAAGGGTGCTGTTTGTTGACTGACCTCACGGATGCATGCACTCCCATTGCCTGTGTCGTTGTTGTCGTCGTTACGTTATTAGGATGCATGGCGTCCTCAGCGCTGCTGCATGTGGCGCCACCTGCCTCGGTGTCAGGCGCGTTACAGTTCACATTACACAGGTCAGGCGATCGTGCTGGTGGTTACACAGCACATCACCGGGTGCCACCGAAATATACCCTGCAAGGCAGTCCGTGCTTGCGCCAGTCGGTTCTGCTATCAACCCTCCATTGAAGCACTGGTAGCAGTCACATTCACGTTCTCAGCTCAACTGCACGGCGGGCCTGCATTGCCGTGCCGTGCCGGCACCCCGGGTTGGTCTTGTCCTGATTGAGCCCCTAGCGCTTAAAGCCACCCTTCGTGGACAGAGCAGGCGGTGGCGTCCGCTGGCGTTGCCGGTTGCCTGCGTCGTCGCAGCGCAAGAGGAGGGCGCGAACGCTGTGCTAGCGCAGCGATAGCACGCCGGCAACAGGTAAAAGCGCACTTGCCTATAAGCCTTCTCAGGCAGCACCTGCAATAACTATTCACTGCACGTGAGGGATGACCAGGAGAAACGTGGAAACGTGTTGGGCATGGATGCGACTCCTCTGCAAGACCCTGCGGTCTAGCCTACACTTTGCAGCATATAGTGTAGTACAACCCAGCAATCACCTAGTGCAGGCTTTGAGGCTTGAGCTCACCGCGGCATCACCTGCAAAACATGCCTGCTTTGATGTGCACTTGCTTGCACGGCCCGGCCCAGGGCCCAGAACGACCACTGTAGTGTACGGGGCGTACCTGTTGCGTGCCTTTGCACTGAGGTTGTGTTTGCCACCTCCTTAGCTTGCACAAAGCCATCCCTGGCTGGCAGCGTGAACGCTATTGAGCCTGTGACCCATACATGCTAGTGCGCATCCTTGGCCAGTCAGCAGGCTGGCCCGTGCGCTGTGTGGCACAGTTGCCACTGTGCTGCCACAAATTCTGCCGCACCTGCGGCTGGGTACACAGCTAGCTCGCCAGCGCAGTGCTTGTTCGACCAAGGGCTGAGGCCTGCGCAGCGCAAACAGGCTTGCACATGGCACGCTGCCTACGGCATGTTGGCTGATGGCGTGCGGAACTGGGTTTATCCCCCCGGCACCCCCCGCACGGCGCACATCTGGGCGCACACGGCGGTACTGTAGTCAGGCGTGTAGTCGCCATGGCGGCCCCGACTTTGCACACGCCTGCCCCCAGCGTATTGCCAGCCCAAATGTGATAGTCTTGGTGCTGTCTCTCGCTTCTTTTCCTTGTTGCACTGCAGGCTGGTGGCCGGTGAGGGGAGCAACCACGCTTTGTGCTTACCTCTGGGTGGACGAATGCCGACACGACAACCACAACTTGAGCCACCGTCATAGATAGAAGCTCAGCCAACAGGCAGCATCAACCGCAACCAAACACATGGCAATCAGTCCCAAGTAGCCTGCTCTATCCATGGCAGACCCGGGTAACGCGAAGGCCGTGTGCTAGCCGGAGCGCTTGCCGGACAGCTAGGACAGCGTGCTGGAGCTTATCCTCGCACCCCACCGCGTGCACAGGGCCGCAAGGCTAGTGTGCAAGCCCCGGCGTGACTGCTACTCGCATGGTGTCACTGCAATGCGCAGCCGCTGGTGTGGACCAGGGACGGGCCTTGCCTGGCCGTACGGTCCAAGCCAGCCGCTCCCACCCTGGTTCTCCCACCTCCCTGCCATCAAGCTGAGCGGCTATCACGCGGATGCTGCCACCATGGCGGATGCTGCCACCATGGCGTTGGATTGCTTACGCCATTCAACGCAACTGCGTGGGCTTACCTGCTTGCATGTGGACATGTATGGCATGGTTGGCAAGCCTGGGCGCCTGGTTGATGCTGCGTGGTCAGCGCTACTTATTGGCGCCCTCCAACACCCACCTGGCCAGCCTACGCACGCTGCGGTATGCACCCCACAGAGGTGAGCTCTTCCACATCTCTGATTGGGAGGAGTCAGACGATGGCAGTGACGATGAAAGTCACGGTGGCAGGGCCCCTGAGCCTCAGGGTGCTGACATCGGCAGTAGCCACGGCAGCCACGACCGCGTTGGTGCCGCCTCTCATGCGCTCTCGTGTATACACGGACTACGATGTGCCTTCCTGTCCAACCTCACGAACCTAGACCTGAGCAGTGCCAAACTGGAAGATGCAGGCGCGGCAGAGCTCGGCCGCATCCTGCTCAGCTCGCCGCACCTGGCCAACTTGCAGCGCCTGGACTTGACGGACAACGATATCAAGGATGGCGGCTGGCAGTCCCTCGTAGCGTCCCTCATGCAAGCCACGCACCTGCGCTCCATTCAGCGCTTGGATGCGGAGGGAAATGCGCAGAGCGCCTCAGCCGAGCTCGGCCTGCCTTGCACGCCGCACCTGGCATCCTCTCTTACCAATCTGGTCCTCTCGCGCATGGCCCCGTACACACCAACGGAAGCGGATATGAGCCAGATGTTGGCACACACACGGTTGTCCGGCCTGCAGGAACTTCAGTTCTCAGGTACCTGGCCTGCAGCGTCCATTACACAGCTGGTGGAAACGCTGCGTGAAGCCCCGCACCTGCGCCTGACCAAGCTGGGCCTGCCGACCGTGATCGGGGGCGCGCACGCGGTGGCCACGCGTGTGGCAGAGATGCTGCAGTGTGCCTCGCACCTGCATGGCCTGACAGCTTTGCGTGTACTGACAGAGCACTTCCAGGTCTCAGGACAAGCCGCATCTGCCACTTTGTCGGCGCTGGTGGCCGCTACAGACCTCAGCGGACTCCGCACGTTGGATTTGGGCGGGAAGAGCATCCGTCACCAAGCGGCAGCTGCGCTGACATCGCTACTGGCAGCCCAGCACATGTGGGGCGTACAAAATCTGCTACTGCAAGATTGCTATCTGGATGATGGCGCCGCTTCCCACCTGGTTGAGCTGTTCGGAGACACGTCACGTACCAGCCTGTGCACACTGCAGCATGTTGCCGTCGGCTTCATGACCCATTATGGAGCAGCCGCCTGCGCAACGGGCCGTGTCGTATGCGCACTCGTCTCTAATGTGGCACTGTGTGGTCTCACACGGCTGCAAGCGCTTGGCCTGAAAAGGCACGACATGCAGCGGTTGTGCACGCGGCTTGCCACCGCCCGGCACCTCTCTCACCTCAACCGCCTCGACATCACATGCAGCAGCTCCGTATCCAGTATATCCAGGCCTGGCATGTCTGCGCTAGACAATGCACTGCGGTCTAGCTCGGCGATGCCATCTCTCCAGGCGTTGACGCTGCAAATCGACTCGATCACTGTTGCTGACGCCCACCAGCTGCTGCACGCGCTGCGGGACTCACCGCACCGTGCCGGACTGCGCCGCATCTCATTCTTAGGGCGTAAGGGCCAGGTGGCCAGGGATGTGCTGGCTGCAGGCTTCCGGTCCATCCCGCACCTGCAGGATGTTGAGGTTGACACCATCTTTGGGTAGCCTGCATGCATGCGTTGATGCTATTAATCGTTGATGCGCCTAGTGGTCCTGCAGGCATTCCGGCTCGCTTCATGCATGTGGATGTTAAAATGCTCCAGTTTCCCAAGACTTGTTAAATACGGATAGGCAGAGGCTGCATGTCCGTGCTTGACCATGGCCCAGTGAATATATCACCAAGAACACGGGCTGCAACTGCGAGCGGTGCGTTCCGTGTCAGTGTTGTGTATGACTACCGCAACGGTAATCTCATCCCCTCCCGTCCACCAACCTTTGCGCACAAACCGTCCATGATTACGCCGACCGCATGCACCATCATGGCACAAGCCTCGTTTGCGTAAATGTGTGCGTATTCCTCAGCAAGCATGTGAGTCTTGGGGTCGGTCCATGGACATCATCCTCGCATGTAATGTGACACGCACATGTTGCGACTTTCACCCTTGTCCAGTCCTGGTAAGCCTACATGCACCGTCATGGGACAGCACTTCCCTTGGCAACAACACCAACAGGTTCTGGACAGATTAGAGCATAGGGCATTGTGCAAGCGGAGTAAGAGTATGCACGCGGGGGTGCGTGTATGGCTTGGGCCCAGGTGTACATGCATGCGATGATGAGGTGGGCTGCAACGCCAGGGGGGGGAGTGGGAGCGTTGAGAGCGCTCAAGGGAGCAGCAGGGGGTGGTAACGCGAGCGAACGAGCCTCAAGGTGCAGTGCGGGGGAAAGACAGCGGAAGAGCTCGTGCTGCTAGTCGCATGCAGGTGCATTATACTTGGGACAGGTGCGATCGTGAAAAAGGGGTTTTGAAACCCTACGTACCTGCCCGTGTCAATGGAGCGAGAGCAGCGGGGAGCATGAACGTGTCGCGCTGACAGCTGTTGTTTCCGGGATGAGGGCAGGTGGGTAATGCACCAAGGCAGGTGTGGTTTGTCCCGTGCTACCCTGCAACATCATGCATAGGATGCAAGGCGCTGATGGGGACAATCTGGATGGGGAGGACGGACTGGAAACCAATTGAAACCAAGATTGGAAGTGGGCAAAGGCGGACTTCACTGCTGAATGTCAAAATGATCAAAGCGTGTGACGAGCAATTGTGCTCGAGGCACCCATGATGCCGGAGAAAGTAACGGGAACCAGACAGGGTCCCATTCTGCCATACGCAGTTACGCACCTAGGCATAAATCCTGGATGCTGCTTATTTTCATCCCATCTGGGCGTCCTGACTTGGCGACAGTAGCCCCCTCGCCCGGAAGAACGCACATGGGGCGGCTCTGGAGCAACCCACACCTGCTGCCCTGCAAAGTGCATACGTTTGCACAGATTTACACTGTACATGCACCCACTGCTGACCCGCTGTTATGCCCTCAAGCCAACCCCCACCCCATCCTGACATCCTCCCTCGCATCCTCACTCCTTACTCATCCGCGCCTGAATACAATGCATACTCGGCCATGCACATGCACACACAAATGGCGCACATGTGTGCCTGCAGGTCAGTGACCTGCCGCTGGCGTGCATGGGCGCGCTGCGCTTCCTCAGCCAGCAGCTCTCACAGCAGGGTGTGGATTATGTGGATACCCTACCCACGTCAGCTCAGCGGCAGTTGAATTCCCATGGTGTGGTCAGGTGTGTTGCCCTTGGTCGTTTTGAACAGCTACAGGCACAGTGCACCCTGCAGGAAACACAGCCCACAAAGGAGCTCAAGCCGAGCTAGCAGGCACTGGAAGGCGGAAGGTGGGTGCAGTAGTGGATGCGAAAGGCCGTGGCCCCAAGCGCTGGTAAATCGCTGGTCAAGTCACGGCGGGTGCTGAGGGGTAGCAGGCAGGGCCCAGTGTAAAACCACTGACATTCATTCAACAGCTGTGCAGTCAAGCAAGTGCACATATGCGCGGCCTGCAGGGCCGCCTTCCATTGCAACCGCCGCAGCCAAGCAAAGGCCAGAGCTCTCTCGCCGGGGATGTGTTAGCAAGGTCTGAGGTGGAGGATCGGGCTTGAAGACATGAACCAGCATATGTGGTGCACCCCACAGTCAGCTGTGCTGACGTTAATCAACGAATGCTATGCGGAACTGGTGTCGTCGTCGGCGGCATCGGGGCTGACGGCTAGCGTTTGGGACTGCTGCAACAACAGACTCAGCTGTGAGTGATGCCCATACGTTAAGCAGCTCAGGCTCCTGGTGTCGAAGAACCATCCATATCCACAGCAGGGTGGTCCAATCGTGTTTCTGCTTATTCTGCTTCCTAGTGCATAGAAGCGCTTGCTGGCTTTGACACACTGTCATCAATACTCCAAATGCTAATTGCAATGCACTTATTTTCGCATTGCCTCTTGACTGCTCCCTCTGTCTGTGGGCCGCTGACAACTCTGCCGACAGAATCATATTCAAACTGACTGCCCGCCGTGACAAATACGCGCCTGTACCGTTGCACTGGAAGTCAGGTGCATGTCACCTCACTAATCACACTTGAGCAGCATGGAAGCATTCAAGGCCAGATGGAATGTGTACAGTGTATTGGCCCTGTGTTCAAGGGGGAAGGCCGCAGGCCGCAACAGCCCACCAGCAGTTAAGAGGAACCCACACCTGGCCTACAGCAATACCACCTTAGGTAATACACAACAGCTATATATAGTCACAGGTGTGCCAAGGCAGGAAAACAACTGCTCTTAGCAAAGTTAACTTTGATTTACCAACATAGGCTATCCACTCGCTTTGTTTACCCTAGCGAGAGCTCCGTCCGCAGTTGTACAACCGCATCATCAGTTGTTTACTTTTCCTTCACTACGTTCAACCTTGTGTTGAAGTCGTGTCGCCATACATGGCGCGCCATGCTGCAGGCCAAGTGTTGGCCATGCAAATCCTGCTGGCCGCATTGGCATCCGTGCTGGTAATCGCAGCTGCAGACGCGCTGGGGAAACAAGATTCTGCCGCCGTCACTTCGGCCGCAGGTGTAATGCAGGAGCCTGGAGCCAAAACTGCCTTGCAGAGTGACTTCCGCTCAATCAGGGCCAGCCTGGGCTCAGCGCTGACGGCAGAGTCTTCAGCAGCAGGCTTCCCCGCCGCCACGGGTGCAGTCCGCCGCAGCCTCACGGGGATCGTGGGCGTGAGTTTTGGGGGCATCACAAAAGGAGGCTGGACAACGAGAACTATCCCCAAGTACGAAAATCCAGGTCCTAGGCCAATTATGAACCCTGGTGACAGCCTGAAGCCCAGTGGAGGTGGCGCTGGTTCATTTACTGCTGTTTGGACAAAGCAACAAATGAAGGAGCTCAAAAAGCAACTGCGTGATGCGTTGCTGGACCAGGTCAACGTCACTGCCATAGCTGACCTGCTCAAGGGCACTTCAGGCAGTGCTGCCTACCAGGCCGTGCCAGCCGCGAGCCTGGTGTCCCTGGTTGTGCCGGACATCCAGGAGAAGGGCACCGTCTCGATTCCTCACTGCATATACGATGACGGCACTAACGGCACCAGCAGCGGCGACGCTTCCGATCCCCAGTGCTTTGCAAACCCTGCCGCTAGCGCCAAGCTTATGCAGCAGGGGATCAAGCCTCTCAGTGAAATGGACATGTGAGTGCTCACTAGCTGCGCGTGAGCGACGGACGCAAGTGCCTATTTCTGCTGCTGGCGTCCGGAGTGGCCGGAAGCAATGCACTGTGCTGTTAGATAGCCATACATGCCTGTAGGGCTAACAGCACAGTTAGCCCTACATACCGTTTTGTCCTGCATGATGCTCCGAATGCTTTGCTGATTGATACACAAGCATAGCAGATGCGACAGCGTGTCACCTTGCTTCAATCCTATGCCTGCCCAGTACGCCTAGCGCACTGCTCCCTGTTTAGTTTGTTCATGCTGCATGCACGCAGCATACACCTCGCTCCCTCCCTCGAGACCTGCATGTACGCATTCCGCATACGTGACATTGGCTGTATTCGCTAAACGGCAGCGCACACCATTTTGCCATCTATCCAGCAGCCATGCGATGCTGATATCTGCTGACCTTTTGTTGCTGTGCGTGCGCACCGTATGTAGGGAGATGGTGATGTTGGGCCAACGCGCCTACAACTGCAGCCAGGCCACCGCTTCGCCCACCTGCCCCAGCGGATGCGTCCCTGCGAGTCCCCCCTCTGCCTCAGCCCTCAGCTCTTCGTCCCCCCCCAAGACCTGCCAGCTAGATTATGACACATATCTCAACGACATCGCCCGGCATTACGACCCCATGTGCTATGATGCGCCGATTATTATGTACAGCCACTGCTGGGATCGCATGCCGGCCGACACGAACGTATCTGACCCTGCGTCAGTGCAGGCTATGCAGACCGCATGCAATGCTGACCCAGCATGCACTGCAAGACATGATGTCGCGACCAGGTATCAGCAGTGTGAGAAGGATGACAAAGGCCAAACGTGGTGTTACGAGCCAATGGTGGCGCAGCAGGTGTGCCTGCCTGCCGATACGACTCCTGAACAGGATACATCATTCCTGACAGCCATGCTGCGGTGGTATTATTATGGGAGAGTCCTGAGCAGTGAGACCAAGGCGTTTTACGGCAACTGCACCATCTGGGATGAGGTACGTTGTACGGGCGGAGCGGCTGGGAGCTGCAACATGCTGTGCGAGTGGACTGGGAGCCCATATAGAATATACAATAGCAGGGCAGCCTAGTTCCTTTAGCGAGCATGTATGCATGTACTGCATTGTACTGCGATACGGGAGGACTGGCCTGCTACATGGCTGTGTAAATGGACAAAGCATGAAGCAAACATGACGTTAGTAAGTGGCAGAGGAAGCGGGTGGTGTTTGCAGACTCCTGCATGGACATTTTTGACCTCTTCAGCTGGATGTACTGCCGCCAACACCTTCCAGTTCATCCTTATGTGCGACTGTTCGCTGCGTTATTCTCCACGTCACTCGCTCCCTTATCGCGCCCTCATTTGCACCTTCGCTTCTGCACATACATGCAGGCGGATTTTCGCTGTGGCGTTCACTGGGGCAACCTAGCGGGCTGCTTCGCAGACCCTGCGTGCGAATGGGACGCATCCTTGGGCCCCTCGGGAGGCTGCACCATCCGCACCTGGGCGGTGCTCGGAATGGCACTTGGCGGGAATACGAGCTTTGCGCAATTCAGCGCTAACTTGATGGCAACGTGCGGCAAGGCCAACAGAGGCAGTGCTGCACTCAGAGCTGAAGCATGCTCTCTCGCGATCCTCCCCCAAAACTTTGTTGTGCAGGCGCCACCGTCATTGGATGACGCCCAAGGAGGCTCTGCCGGTTGCGTGCCTGCGCCTTGGCTGGGTGTGTGGCTGGCTGCCGCCCTGGGCGTGTACCTGCTGCACAGCATGATGCTGTGGTTGTGACGATACCTACCCTGTGACGCGTTGTGCATTTCTGCGCGCACCTGTATTTGCTGGATGAGCCTGCTTGGGCAGTTGCGTGCTCCGTCCAAGCAGGTTGCTGCCGTCACTGCACGTTCCGTATAATGCTAAGCAGCAGGCAGAGCGAGACATGTCGGCAAATATGTGTCACGCAACAGGTTAATGGCTGCACTTGATCACATGATTGAATCGTGCCATGCGCACTGAATGGGATTTACCGCAGCAACAACAAGGGAGGTTCGTATGCGTTGATTGGCTGACTTGACAGCACTTGGCCGATCAGGCCATTCATGGAGAGTTAAATGGGCATGCACTGCATCATGGCCAATTGGACATCAAGAACTGGTCAGGCATTGCCACATGCTGTGCCACCTAGCCACCGATTTACTGCTCATTGCCCTTCAGCGCTGTCATGCCGCACGCCGTGCGTGTGCGGCTGTGTAGGCGGCTCACAGGGACGTATGCGTATGGGCGCTTGCCACGCTGCTTACATAAAAACACTTTTGTTTGCCGACCGCTAAGCCGCTAACACTACATGCCGTAATGGCGCCACAACACTGCCTACCGTGCCTAGGTGCAGTCTCTATCCTCACGCAGACACACATGCACACTGCACGGCCGGACAGGAATCACACTGCATAGCCCCATCGGCGCCTCTTTCTGACAACACTGCCTACGCTGCATTTGGTACTACTGACCAACGGACTGATAGCATCGCTTATATCGCTGCCGGTATGTGAGCCTGATAATTGTAGGTCTCCACCACATCCTGAGTTTACTGGGTGTACTGGGTGTACTGGATAATCCCTTTGCTTCAATTGCGCACCAGCCTTTGCTTCTGCCGTATGAGTCCTTGCAATCCACCACTGTCCCTGAACGTACTGAACGCCCTGCACTGCATTTTGGTTTAAAGCAGCAGCGTTGCTTCTCTGTTCTTAAGTGGTTTGTGCTCGATTGGATCCCTTGAAAATACATAATCATTAAAAAACCGTTTCCATACAGCTCGTTTATGTAGGTGCGAGTCGCCCGCAGCTAGCCCCATGCCGAGGTCATAAACTCATCCATGCATGCCGCCATGCCTGATCACCTCACTTCAGGCGCTTCGGGTGCAGCGGGTGCATGGCTCGCTTGCCGCAATGCCCCGTCTGTGCGTGTGGCGCTGACCGCCACAGCCACCACGACCGCCACAAGGCGACGCTGGTGGTGCTGGTGGTTCTGGTGGCTGGGCCGACCTGCTAACCTGCCAACTTTGTAAACTGACCTGCTTAGTAGCGCTCTGCCTCGCTGACGAGTTACTGAGTCGCTGAGTCGGATGCTTGGCTGCTGGGTCGTCATTGCATGCGTGTCAAGAGTCAGCGGAGCGCATCAAGCAGCCCACCACCTCAATTACGAAACAATTTTGCGTGGCTGAGGATCATGTGATCACCTTGGGCTAGCTTGACATGCCACGTGCATGGGCATATGCCACTAATCCACTTTGCTTTGTGTGCCCCACCGCTACACAGCCATTATTCGATCTCGCCATGCATGCAGGAGGAGCACCAAACTGACCAAGCCAGCCAGCCAGGCGCCCATACTTCCAGCTTGACATACACAGGCAAACGTGTGAGCCATGCGCCACGCGTTATGGGTCGCATGCTGGCGTTGATGCGTTCAGCACTGCTGCTCCTGCCTGCTTGAAGGATGAAGTCTCTCAAACCTAACGGCGTAAGGAACACTGTTACCACCGCCGCTAGGCGAAATATGCAGCGCCTTCTTTTGAAGACATCAAGGCTCTGTCCTGAATTTCGGTACGAGTGGGTTCATGTGTGCCAGCATTGCCAGGCAACCGGAGGAAATTGCTCCGAGACCAGGGAAGACGGGACGCCCGCCTCTACCGCCTCACCTTCAGGCCAGATGTTGAAGAATTGTGGGAAGACTCCCGTTGGTAGAAAATACTAGAGTCATCCCCTCTGAATACAACTGAAAGCCTAAATACTTCACTTTGTCCTTACTCGCCCATGTCCGACGTTACCGACGTCCTGCTTTCCCCACCGACGCACACGTGTTCGCTGTAGCAAACAAGCCAGTGCGATGAAAACTGCTGACCTAAAGACCGATCTTCGAAAAGCATAGGACAAGGGCCACGGCATTTTCCCCCAAATACAGTCCCCAAACACAGACTGAACAGACTGACAACAAGGGGCCATCCTATCTGCTAGGGTCTGCCGGACCTGCTACGCAGCACATGCTGCCATGGCTACTTGCCTTGCTGGGGCTTCTTATGCTGTTCCGGAGCTACAGAAACAGTGTGGTAGCCTTGGTGAACTGGCTGGAGTTGGACCTCCGGGCTGTTGGTGCTGGCGTGGTCGCTGCACTCAGGTAAGTGCATAATGGACGAAACACGCGCAATCAATCACGCGGTGCCAACTGTTTCCATGGTTTGCCAGTGGCCTGTCAGTGGTGGTGCCCCAAACGGCAGTGCTGTCGTTCCGCACACGAATGCACAGTTTATCAACCAGCGAACTGCCGTGCTTGCACAAGTCCATAGTGCTCCAATGGCCCAACGAGCAATGCTGTGTTTCCCATCGCCAATTGATTGCTGCTTGCTTGGCAGAGCCATCGCTGGTCTGGTTTGGCCGCGGGCCGCTGATGCAAATGCCGGTCACGACACCGCATGGGCTCGACACTCAAGGCTCCCCAGCGAGGTTTTGGGATTTGGTGCAAGCGCCAGAGACCTGGAGACATACTTTGTGGTCATCCCCGCACTGGTCGTGGCCATACTCGCCCTGGCGTCGCTTTTGTATCGCCTTCAGCAGTTCAAGCCCTGGTTAAAGAAACTGTGGCACGCCCGCCAGCTGGCTGAGTCGGGGCTTCTTTTTGCAGTAAGTGGGGGAATGCGTAGGACATCCCTGCCAGGCAGGCACTGTGCCGAAGGCATGATCTGGCTAAGCGAAACCACAATCAAGGTGCAGCTTCCCATCCTAGGTGGACGTCCGACAGCCGGCGGAGCAGAAGGGCAGCACACCTACCACCTAGATCATCCTCACTTGTCGCTGGGTGTGTGCCTCTGTTGTGTACTTTCACAGGACTTGTGGTGGTTTGTGTGGGGAATGCTCAACCGTGTGTTTGGCCGCAAGGGGAAAGGGGCAAGTAGTGCTGGTGCAAAACAGGTCACTCGCTTGCCTGCACAAACTCCAACCGTTTATACACGAGCATACATAATGTCTTGTCTGTGCTTCTTGGCAGGCCTACACGCATTCCATGTGCCCTCTGCTTTTGCTGCGGTGTGAATGCCGTGTGCGTACCTCTCACATGCGCACGCATGCACCACACGTATCGCAGGTGCCCGCAGCGTGCACATAATATCTGATCCAGCACGTGTGCAAGTGAAGAGTGTGCATGGTGGTGGGGCGTGCAGGTGTCTGCGTGCTTGTTTGAGGATGCGTTACGGCGGCGCGCTGCTCAGGGCGCGTGGTGGCTGTGCCTCGCGCAAGCGGAGGCGGGGCTGTGCGTGGCGCTGCTGGCGCTCAAGCGTAGCGATGCACAGCTCCTGCACACAGCCACCGAGCCCGACCCCGACCACCAGGCAGCGGCCCAGCGCCGCAAGCAGTTGTACAGCAGCATGATGCGGTACAGCTTCCTGTCCTTCGTATCTGCCACATCTGTATTGCTGATGGCATACGGAGTCCTGCCGTCGCAGCAATTGCACCAGCAGCAAGGCAGTACGGATGTGAGGAGTGTCGTCCAGTACAACCAGGACGAGCAGGTGTATGAGCAGCAGATGCGTGAGCAGCAAGTGCAAACTGCCAGCGCTGCTCCCGGGGGTCACGGACATTGGCACCGTATGGTGCAAGGGCCCAGACTGGTGGGTGGCACAATTACGTGGTCGAGTGACTTCAGTCGCAATGGGATCTTTTCTCTGCATCGCACCCTTACCTCTTGCGCACTGCTTGCCATTGTGGTGTAGACGGCAGGTTGGCGTGTTGCGGGCCATTCCAACTGCTTTGTCTGTGCTGGACTCTTCGCACCCGCCACATCGTGTCCCCAACAAGGAATGCCGCGCATGCTATTGAACAAAATGTACCACTGTACTCACGGCGGTCACAACGCAAAATTGCCGCACATAAAATCCAATACGGTACATGCGCTACACCACGATGCAGGTGGCTCCGGAACCATCAGAGCGGGGCGCCAGCGTGGTGCTGGGCGTGGTGCTGGCGGCGCTGGCTGCCAAGTGGTGGGCAGACGCACTGCTGGGGCCTGACAGCAGCGCTGTGCTACTGCGCGCCAGCCGCCAGGCGCTGCACCACGCGTCAGTGGCTGCGCATGCGGCGGTTGCAGTCACTCGGAGGCTGGCTGCAGACAGCGCACGGCGCATAGCACCACATGCTGCGGCGCTCGCTAAGTGAGTAACTCTTTGGGGGGCACCACCTGCACTCAAACGAAGGGCTTGCTGTGATGCAGTTGCCAGCATCAGAACCGTCTGCACATTATCGAGCACAAGGCACGTGACGATATGCACGTAGTGCCAACCGGTAGGTATGTCAGTATGTGTCACAACTCACTACCGCTACACCGGTTGATTGTAGGTGGAGCTACAGCACAGCACAGCACAGCATTGCGCAGCACTGCATGGCAGGCTCGTGCCTGTGGTAGCAAAACATGGCAGCACTCAATACATTAGTAAGTCAGCAACGGCGGTGCTTTGGCCCACCGAAGACGCTGCAGCCACTATCTCACCCCGCTGCCATGAGCGCTTGTTGCGCAGTGGTGCTGTGGGGCTGCCTAAACTTACTCCCGTAACGCTGAGGCGTTCCGGGGCCTGCATGACGTGATGACGCTGCTGGTGGCGTGTTGTACCGTTACATCATTATCATCCCCGCCGTCCATGAATGGCCTTATCGGCCAAGTGTTTCAAAGTCAAAAATCGACTATTGAGTTAACTGTTTTGTATTGGTGTGTTGTACCGCAGAGCGTCATACGCGCTGATGTCAGCGGTGGCCAAGCACACCGTGATACGGGTCACCGCCTGTGCTACCTGGCTGGATCGCTTGGCGCGGCTGGTGTACGAGCCGATGCGCTCGTGTGCAGACACCGCTTGGCGCAGTGCACGCACAGCAGTCAGGTCAGTGATTGTTGCTTAGGCCCGCGTGCCGCAGCCTGTGCAGCTGCCTGCCGTGCAAGTGCGCACCTCATGCTGATGGCGCTATGTGGCGTCATGTTTGCCAGCGTTGCGCCTGTGCAGTTATTGATGCCGCTGCGGGGACACCTGAAGGGCAGGGCAAACCACTCGAGATGACATGGCAAACGAGTTCCTCAAGTTACTAAGTTCTGATAGCGCCGACATTGTTGATGCAGGCTAGCGGGTGAAGCCTGCATCTGGCTGCATGAAAGAGTGGTCAAGCCGGCAAGCGCAACTGCTGTGGCGTTGGCGCAGCGTGCGGTAGCAGCTTTGCTCGCTCTGAAGGAACCCCTAGTGGCGTACAGCCGGGCAGCCTGGAGCGGGCTCTGCGCAGCCGCCCGGTGAGGCGATTGGCAACTGCAGTACGCACACAGTTGTCGAGCTAGGAACACTGTGGTTGGCTTGGCCGTGATGTTTTGGCTTTGCTGCTGCCTGCTGCGGCCACACTTGTGTGAGTGAACGGCGATGATGCTTGCAACTAGTGATGTTCACTGATGCTTTGTCCTGTTATGCCATCCTGCTGTGTGCGCTGCCAGGTGGGCTGCTGAGGCGGCTCGCCGTGTCAGTGCAGCCGGAGCGGCGGCTTTGGGGGCGGTACAGCGCTGTTTGGCTGTGTGCTGGGCCTGCCTGGCAGACCTCGCCTGCCGCGCCGGTGCTATGGCGTGGGGTGCTACTAAACTGGCGGGGGGATTATTGGCACGTGAGTTGTCGTGGTACCCCTGGCTGCTTGTACACACATTTGGTCTTCAGAGGGACGGTGTAAGGGGGGTGCCCTACACACCGGAGAGAAACTAGAGTCTAGAGATGTTACGGTGAAACCCTTAGCCAACTGGGCAGGTGGGGCCGATGGGCCTTACATGCAGTTGGGCCAGAAGTGGGTGGGCAGATGCCAGTCCAGGCAGGGATGCAATGAATTTGAGCTGGCCACGTCTCACTCCAGCGCTGCATGCGTGCATGCTGTTTTGCTTCCCGTGCCGTCATCAGGTGGCTTGCAGGCTGCGTGGCACCCAGTGGTATACCTGGCACGTCACGCTTGGGTAGCAGCCGCAATCCTCGTCACCCATGCGTGGGATCTGTCATCCCGCGTGGCGGTGCATCTGGGTCACGCAGCTCAGGCCATATGGCGGGTGACAGCCAGGGCAGGGCGTGTGGCCGGCACCTACCTGGTCACGTTCATGCAGCATGCAGCCAGGGCGGCAGTCATTGCCGGAGGCCGGCTGCTGCAGGCCCTGACCATTGTAGTGCGCTACACCAGGCGCGTGTGCGAAGGTGAGCTGCTTTGTCGTGGCAGAGAGATGATGAGCCATCGCTGATGGCTTGGTGCATGGAGGTTGCTGGGGTGTCAAACAGTTGCGTGTGACTTGCGTTCCTCCCCAGAGTGATGAGTGCCTCAGTAACGAGAGGCATTCCCACTTGTGCGCCGATGGCATGCAAGGACATCAGGTGTCAAAACTTGTTTACCATGCTTTTCAAACATATTCTTCTTCATCTAGGCCTCCAGCACTGGATGTTTATCCTGCACGTGGTCGCTGCATGTGTTGTGACTTGTCCCGTGTGTTGTTGTTGCTTGCAGGTGCTGGGAGGCTGCTACTGTCGCTCATGAAGCCGCCTGCACGCATGGTGGGCAGGCTGGTCGCAGCCACCGCAAGGTGAGGCTCCTCCCCTTATGCACGCATATGTGCTTCATACTCAGCGGCTCAGGCGACTGAAGAGGCTAGAGCGGTGACTATGAACACCATGTGCACCTACTCTCCTTATCCAGAATGCCCTGTCAAACCATGTATGTTTCGTGAATTGTGACACGATTTCCAGCACTGGATTTGATGTGGTTGTGTGCTTTGGTGTTTGCACGGTGTGGTACCGCACGCGCTGCGAATGAACGCAGAGCGACCGCCCAGGTGTGTGCTTGGGCCTTGCGGGGCCTGAGGTCGCTGGCGGGTCACGCTCACCGCCTGCTGGTCAGCGCCGCCTGCGTGACAAGAGATGCCGTGGTGGTGGTGGCGCGCCTGCCGCTTCACCCCGCTGTGCGGCGTGTGGCGGGTGAGGTGGTGACGCCAGTGATGTGGCCGGTTGGCGCAGCGGCGTCATGCGCCGGCTTCGCACGACAGGTGGGGCTCTCCTCCAGCCGAGCACTGCGGTCACCTGCGTGCCTTGTGTGGCTGCCGCCAGTCATTTTAATGCGTCGTGAAGACCCAGTTCAATCGGTTGATGGACTTGTGTGCGCGGTATGCCTGCAGGCGGCTCAGAGCGACAACAATACGGTGTTGTTTGGGTTGTGCGCTGTCACGTGCGGCAGCGTGACGTGCCTAATGGCAGGAAAGGAGCTCAAGGTGGGGGATCAACTGCTTGCAGTACAAGTGTACTACACCATGCGCAGTACAGCATCACACAGCACAGGTCGCGTTGCAGGCATTGCATGTACGCGCTTGTTTATTGCTGCATGTGCCCTGGGTGATTGCAGAAGCGTCGGCCATCAGCCGCGCTGGGGATCCGGCTGGAGCAGCTGGGCTGCGTGGTGTACCGCAATCTTGATCTCGGAGCACTGGCAGCACTGCGGGCGCTTTGCCTGGCGCTGTGGCCGCTGCTGAAGCAGGCTGCTACCGTGGCAGGTCAGACCTCATACCTACCGTTCGCTTCATAATGGAAACCGGGCTGTTCTTGGTGAAGACCCTGGAGGGGTTTGGGAACCCCAACAATAAAGCCAGGCCTGCAACATCTGGCTTGCTGCTGCAGCCTCTACCTTGATGGGCGTTGACATAAAACATCCTCATGCTTGATCTATGTACGGTGGTTCTATGTATGGTGTTCGCCTGAATGTGGATCTGCATCTTGATGATTTCATGCATGCAGGTGACCTGGCGACCCTGGTGTGGGCATTCGCATGGGAGGTGCTGGTGGCGGTGTGGCTGGCGGCGGCGCAGGGCATCAGCACCGCATGCATGGCACTGTGGAAGCACGGCATGAAGCCGCTCATTGAGGTGAGCGGGATGCTCTTTTGATCCAAGATGGCATCGCTGACGGGACATGCAGGGCAAACAGTGTGTTAAGGAATTCCCACACTGACAGGGCCAAATCGTCATGTGTGCACATGCCATGAATACACCAGCCTGACATCTTAGCTGGTGAGGCCACTCTGGCGCTCTGCTGTGGTTCTGCTGCGTTGCGCTGGTTACCGCTTGTGGTGTGCTACATGTGTATGGCAACGGGGTCAGCGCAGCCCCTACTCATGATGAAGATGTTGCTACAGACTTGGTTTGGCTGGCCAGAGACTGCCCAACGAAAAATGTCACACAGTAGCACCGACATTTTGCCTACTTACCCGTAGCATGTCCTATCACCATACGTTTGCTTGTGTTTGTGATGGTTTGTGTGCGTGCGCAGGGCAGCAGGCGTGCGGTCATGCGGGCGTGCAAGGTGGTGTGGTACAGCCCCGAGGTGGCACTGGCGCTGTCACTAGCCGTACTGGGCGGCGTGTACGCGTTCCGTCACTATGAAGTGGCGGGGCAGGTGGCGCCGCTGGTGCACGCGGCAGCCGTGTTCAGCATGCGTGCTACCTGGCCGGTACGTTTCCACACTTGCGGCGCGTCTCGGATCACGATGGTTCACATCACACCACAACTGGCAGTTATGCCAGGAATCCAGGATATTACACTTACATGCATACCAGGGAACCTTTTGATGGGGACCTATGCAAGCAGCACGCCCGCGATCACCTGCATCAAGGGGCTATCGCTTCATGCCAAGCACCTTTACCCGACTAGCAATTGTCACCTGGTTGGCACTCGCTCGAGTGCATCTTTAATTTAAGGCAGGTCTGCTACCCTGAGCAAGCAACCCTGACCAGAGCCCCTCTTCCACCTGCAGCCTATGATTGGGTTCATGTTGCTGTCGTCGTGATGCACCTTTTGTCCACTGCAGGTTCAGGCCGCTGCCGCTGGCGCAGTGCGCGCGGTCGGCAACATAGGCGGTGCAGCGGTGTCGGCAGCGATAGCAGTGGCTGGTGCAGCCCGCAGCCTGATGCTGCTGCTCGGCCTCTCCGGCAACAGATCTTCCGATGCTGCATCTGGCGCGTCCACCACAGGCGCGGTGATGGATTGGCTGGCGGCGTCTACCGCTGACGTGTGGGCGAATGCGTTCGGCAGCTCGGCGTTCGCCGCAAGCTTTTACGCGCTGCACCTGCTGCACTCGCTCGTGTTGCGCTGGATGGCCAAGAATGTGCGGCACGTTTGTGACAGCATGAGGCAGGCTGCTGCATCAGCGACACCTGCAGCACCACCCACTGTAGCCACACCTGGATCAGGATCGGGATTGAGGCTAGACCCGCTGACCTCAGCAGCAGCACCACCGACACTGCTGCCGCCGTCTGCTTCAGCCGTGCTGTATCGTGAGGCTGCAGCGATGACTGCCCTGACGTCGTTTGTGGGCAGGTCCACGCTCAAGGCGCTGTTGGGGCCGCTTTACCTGACAGCCGCCGCAGTGGCGCTGTCCGCAGCGCTGCACAGCACCAGCACCGCCACCCCGGACCCTGCAGACAGTGTGTGCCACAGCGGCGCAGCAGGCCTGCTGTCGTGCCCCGGACAGCTGGCTATGGCCGTGTTGCGCTGGGTGGTGGCGATGGTGGACGGGCCGGGTCAAGCGGTCATTGCATGCAGCACACCCGTGTGGTGGGTCGCGTACATCTTGATGGTGAGTAACTCTGGCTCTACCCTTTGCACATGCAGAATGCTACCCCTTTAGTAATGAAGACCATTGCGGGTAGTAATGAAGACCAGGTCGTGCTGGGTGTTCCAGCGTGGTTAACAGTTCACGCCCGACCCCTTACTGGGACGGCGACTATGTGCTGCTGATGTGGTGACTCCCCACTACAGGGTAAACAACAACAGCCTCCCTCACTTACACCAGCGCTGTGCAACGTCTCTTGCAGGTGTGGGTCGAGGGCTTCCAGCGGCTGTACATGTGGCAGGTCGCGGATGGACGTTCCAACGCAGGTCATGAGGCCGCCGGCCCCAACGCGTTAAGCGGAGCGGAAAGGCCGGCTCAGCAGGCTGCGCCGCCTGCTCCTGCTGCGGCCGCGATGCGCCCGCCGCCCGCTGCAGCTGCCGCGGCCGCGGCCCGACCAGGCAGCGCAGCAGCAAACCGCCCGGCTGCTGCAGCGCCTCTCAATGTGCGCCCCGTTGGCGGTGCACCGGCACCGGCACCGGCGGCGGCAGCAGCAGCGGCACCCACAGCGCCACCGGCAGGTGCATCCCCCCAGGAGCTGCTGAAGCTCTTGCAAGCCCAGCCGCAACCCAAGCATGTGTACCAGGGCGGTGGGGATGACATGTGTTGCATCTGCCTGGAAGCACTATCCGATGAGCCGGCGCTGCAGCCAGCAAGCACGGCACAGGCGCATGTCGGCGCCAAGGAGGGCGACGGCTGTGCAGTGCTGCGTTGCGGCCATGCCTTCCACTCGGGCTGTGTGGTGGACTGGCTGACGTCGTCGGCGGCGGCGGGCCGGGGCGGGCGGGGCGGCAGCGGGCTGCGCTGCCCGGTTTGCCGGGAGAGCGTGATTGCCAGCCGCATGACGAATGCCCTGTTCTGATACCACGGTTTGCATCCAACGGTCATTGCTGCGTGCTTGGGCGGTACGAAATTACAATGAATGGGGTAACGCTGGGCTTGCAGATGTCATTTGATTGCGGGGCTGCTTACATTCATCATGCGCGTGTCAATCTTCATCCCATCATGTGGGTTTGTGCACGTACCACCATCAAAATTACAGCTGCGCAACGGACTCGCGACAGGCGTCCTGCTACCGTGTCACTTGTTAATTACTATTGCTTCAAGCTGATACAATACATAAGCGGAGGCACTGCTCTGCAACGAAGCCTGGCATCAGGCACTGCCGTCGTTCCTGTAACCTCGGGCATGCATTGATGAGCCAAAAGGGCAGGCAAGACAACAACAGGCTTGCATGCTTGCTGCATGGTGCATGGGGCGCTTGCGAACACTGCACTGGCAAGGCTTGGCTTGGTGGCGATTTGCTTGGTGGCGATGACGATGTACTACTGCCACAACCACATGCAATTACAAAATGTAGAAGCACGTTCAATGACTTATTCTTTTGCGAGCAAGGGAGGGCTGGTGATGATAGCTCACCGACCACAGTGTTTGGCTCTGCAATGCGCGTGTCCGCATAAGGACGTAAGTCACACAGCACATGTCTTGGGTGGCATAGTATGCCCCCGAGCACCTTCCCCTGCTCTCCCCCACCCCCTTTGGGGATGTTTTGATTATGTGGTGCATTCAACCTTGGTGCCCGTGCACGCCTGCATGCTGCGGTGTCAATGTGTCATGCGTCCGGCGCCTGCTGGCATCCTCTGTGGCGCAGCATCCATCGTCTAGGCAGCGTTGTCTGCTGGTGGTCATAGTCGCTTGCATGCCATGGCACTATGGCAAACACGTAAGAGCTGGCTGCACAAGCAAGCGAGCCTGTGGAATGTCGTGCACCTAATCGTAAACGTGCTGCAATTAGCATTCTTTGCATGGGCCCAGCTCTGCCAGCTGATGGCCCATACACAGATTGTGTCCCCAAGCAGGACTGCACGCCTCAAATCCATGCATGTTTTTTGTGGAGTGGACTGCTGCCAATGCAAGCAATGCAAGGCTAGCCGACATGCAGCGGTCGCGCAGGCAACGTATCCGTCCTTTCCTTGACCACTCACATGCCACTCAGCAATGCCAGAACCTGGGCTTGCGCCTGCCTGTTCTGCCCGATACCGTATACACCCGAGGCGTGTTTGCCTAGCTCACCATCTTGCCTCAACAGTCAACATGCACCTGCCTGGCTGGCACAAGCTTCAATCACCGTATGAAGGCCAGGGCTCAGGTGCAGACATTTGACACAGGCAGACATGGACATTGCTATATGCATGACAGCGTGCATTTACGCATTTGAAGTTGCTGTTGAGGAGCTGCATGTATGGAGGCATGAAACATGTCACATGTACAGTGAGTGTGGTTGTGTTGACTGTGCGTGGTGGACCCCGCGACCCACCGTGGCCACCTGCTTATCCGGACGGTTCAGCACAGCGACACAACTTTGCACTGACGGGAGTATGCGTGTGCACTGCCATTGTTCAGCGATGACCTGTTCGCCTACTGAGACTTACGACCGTGTGATGTGAGCCTACTGCAGCCGCTACTGACGCCTGACAGCACACCAGAGTTTGTCGCGAGCATTGGGACAGGTAAAATGCGTGGGCTGGTTGAGATTCGTTGTTTGAACCCCATTTGAACCCCACTTGGCCCTTGCGTGCAACTTGACAGGGTTTCTACAGCGTCATGCAGAGTGCTGGCTCCGAGACCAGGGGAATGGCAGCATGGTGGGCAACTCGCTGAAATGTCGGGAACATCTCGAAACGTTCCCGTGTACAACTTTCTGATAGATGTATTGCACGAGAGTGCGACGTGGAGCTCAATTATAAGCCTCCGTATGTGTGTTTCCTAATGTCCTCGTCATTGTGCAATCACCTACCAGTGCGTGGCGTCACCAGCCAGGCACCTAGGATCGCCCCTTGATACGGCAGCATGCTGCACAGTCTGCTGCCCTGAGGACCGAACTTTGACAAGCAGCAGAGAGCAAGGTTGACAGCAACGAGTATGTCCCGGTGCTACGGACACCTGTGCTCGCGGCGGCCGTGACATGTGATGCTGGAATTACAACGTAGCAATGGCCAGAAAGGACTGGGAGTTTGGCTTTGTTGTGCTGGGCTTGATTACGCTGGTCTTACTGCTTACTTTGCTGGTGCTCCGGTTGCTGGTCTGGGGTGTCTTGGCCTTGATAGCTTGGCTGGAGTGGGACGTGTGGGCTATTGCTTATGGTGTCATCTTCGGGCTCAGGTGCGTGCATTGATGCACGACCAAGCACAGCGGTGTCAACTGCTTTGGTTTGCAAACTTGGTGATGGTGCCCGAACAACCGTAAACCCTGATGCTTCCTGTTCGGGAACACACGGTACCTGCAACCAGACATAAGCAAGTCCAAAGGCCTCTGATGTGCAGCATTGTGCTTCTCTTCGCAAACTGTTGACAGCTCGCTTGGCAAAGCCATTGCTGGTCTGGTTTGGCCGCGGGCCGCTGACGCAAACGCCGGTCACGACACCGCATGGGCTCGACTCTCAAGGCTCCCCAGCAAGCTGTTGAGCTTTGATGCAAGCGCCAGAGACCTGGAGACATATTTTGTGGTCATCCCCGCACTGGTTGTGGCCATACTCGCCCTGGCGTCGCTGTTGTATCGCCAACAACAGCTCCAGCCCTTGTTAAAGAAACTGTGGCACGCTCGCCAGCAGGCTGAGTCAGGGCTTCTTGTCGCAGTAAGTGGGAAAAGGGTAGGTAAGTTCACGATTACCACGACAAGACAGGGGTGTGCCGGAGCTGTAATCTTGCTGAGCGAAACCACAACGCAACCTACCACCTGAACCGTCCTCACTTTTCGCTGGGAGCGTGCCTATGAGTATGTTGACAGTAGTACCACCGGTAGTTTTGATTTGTGTGGAAACGCTGAACCACCATTGTGCGCATTGGCGTGTTGCTAGTGTTGATGCCTGGGCAAAGGGGCAAGTAGCGCTGGCACAAGACGTGTTGATCACTTTCCTGCAAAATCTGTCATACACGAGCAACCCACTTGCCTGTGCTACTGTAGCAGGTCTATGTGCAGTCAAGGCAACAACCTAGGTCTGCTGTTACTGCTACTGCAGCGCCTAACACAGCGCATGCACGCACACACCACACATATCACACGTGTGTGTTGCGTGCGCAAAACTTCATCCAACATTCGTCCAGAGCGTGCACGCTGGCGAGGCGTGCAGGTGTCCGCGTGCTTGTTTGAGGATGCGTTGCGGCGCGCTGCTCAGGGCGCGTGGTGGCTGTGCCTCGTGCAAGCGGAGGCGGGGCTGTGTGTGGCGTTGCTGGCCCTGCAGCGCAGCGAGGTGCAGCTCCTCACCACCGCCACCGAGCCTGAGCATCAGGCAGCTGCCCAGCGCCGCAAGCAGCTGTACAGCAGCATGATGCGGTACAGCTTCCTGACGTTCATATCAGCCACATCCGTACTGCTGTTGGCATACGGAGTCCTGCCGTCGCAGCAAGTGCACCAGCAGCAAGGCAGCACAGATGTGCGGGATGTCATCCAGTACACCCAGGACGAGCAGGCGCATGAGCAGCAGATTCATCAGCAACCGGTGCAGACTGGTGCCAGCGCTGCTCCTACGGACCAAGTGCTAGGGCAGCATGCGGTGCCAGAGCCCAGACTGGTGGGTACGCACGATGATGTTTGTGGTAACTGAGTAAATCACAGTCGTTCAGCACAAGATCCGCACCCCAACAAAGTAACGGCAAGCAGCAACATCCAAGTTGGTAATAATGGCCTCGCAAGCGCCACAGCAGGAGTGGCACGAGCGACATCAGCCCCGTCAGTGCCTTCGCTGGGCTGCCCTAGCCGCTGCGCACTACCGCCAGTATGTAGATGAAACTGGCAACTGGTAGACCTGGCTACTGAACATCAACAACAACAACACCTACTGCCGGATTTATTTTGTGTTGGCGCCCTTTGCACGTCACAGGCCGTGGCCACTCAAGGTACAAAGCTCATGTTGTTAAAGCATACATAATATCCTAGGTGATAACAATTCCAACATATGTCATCCAATACATGCGCTATACCACAATGCAGTTGACTTCGGAACCATCAGAGCGGGGCGCCAGCGTGGGCCTGGGCGTGGTGCTGGCAATGCTGGTGGCCAAGTGGTGGGCCGATGTGGTGCTGGGGCCTGACAGCAGCGATGTGCTGCTGCGAGCAAGCCGCCAGGCGCTGCACCACGCGGCAGCGGCCTCTCATACGGCGGTTGCAGTCACTCGGAGGCTGGCGGCAGCCGCTGCGCAGCGCATGGCGCCTTACACTGCGGTGATCACCAGGTGAGTACCTCCTGCGGCCCCACCCCAAATAAATAAAAGCGCACACAAAGGATCTGCTGTGCAATCGCCGCGATCGGAAGCGGCTGTGCACCTTGCGGAGACAACTTGCTGCCTAGGAGGGGCTGCGTGTTGTATGTAACCTTTCCCGTCCGAAAACAAATAATGGTGTGACAATCCTGTTTATTGGTGCCGGAGTGAGCGAGTCCACAATACTGCTCAGCACTGCATGGCAGGCACGTACCGGTACTTGTGCTAGCAAGACTTGGCAGCGCTCAAGACGATCAATCAATCGGTCATGGCAGTGCATTGGCCCACCGCAGGCACTGCAGCTACTATCATACACCTGTGCCCGCTGCCATCAGCGCTTGTGGTAGTGCTGCAGGCTGAATGTACGCCCCAAAGTATTTTGGGACATGATTCATGTCCCAAAAGTGCACATGTTATCAGACCTGTTTGTGTATGATACACAAGTAACACCACGCTGCTCGTGGCATGGTGGCGTGTTGTACCGCAGGGCGTCACGCGTGGTGATGGCAGCAGTGGTGAAGTGCGTGTCGCGCTTGGTCTATGAGACGATGTGCGTGTGTGCAAGCGCGGCACTTCAAGGTTGGCTCACAGCGCTCAGGTCAGTGCTGGTTGCATCAGCCCTCGTACACTCATACGGCAGCATGGTGTCTCATCCGCCGGCCATGCAACCTCTTGCGCAAGCACTGGCATCCAAGGCTGCCAGCCTGCATGACCTTTGTAATGCCATCGTCGCATCTGTACAGTGATTGACGGTGCTGAGGGGGCACTTACAGGTCAGGGCCAGGGCAGGGCAAACCGCGTGTGTTGGAGATGTTTGTTCCTGTGGGGCCATGCAGGGTGCTTCCCATGGGGCCGTGCAGTGCGCATATGCGTGAGGATGGAAACTTCACCTAACGATGGCGAGGTTTGTGGGCTGAGCTGGCACCTGCCGCAAAACAGAAATAGCTCGTGTGAAGGAAACTTGGAAAGCACGTTCGTTGTCTTAACAAGTTATAATGCCGCCAACGTTGGGCATGCAGCTTGGCGATTGAGGCCTACAAGTGGCTGCACAAGGGTGTGATTGAGCCGGCACGGGAGCTAGCGCAGCGTGCGGCAGCTGCCCTTCTAGTGCTCTTCAGAGTAGCTGCCAGGTAAGCCGATCGTTGAATGGCTTGCTCGGCTGCTGATGGGCATGTTACAGTGTGCAGTCAGCCTGTGACATGGCCAACGTTTTGATTTGCGCCTCCGCCTGCCATGGCCGTACGTTTACGATTGGATCATACATATACGATTGAATTGGCGGTGGTGCTTGCAACGGCCTGTTGTGTGCATGCACTGCTAGGTGGGCTGCTGAGGCGGCTTGCTCTGTTGGTGCGGTGGTGTGGAGCATTGCTAAACTGGTTGGAAGGATCTCGGCAGGTAAGTGGGCCGCGATACCCCTGGTTGCTGGAAGTTCCCCGGCCCGGAATACTCATGCGGTTGATGGAATGTGCTCGCTCGCTCGTGCGTTTGGTTACCCCGGGCATTTCACTTCTGCGCCAAGTAGCACTCGAGGACACACCTCATCTGCTGCATGTGATCATAGCATGTAATGTCGCGCACGCGTGTGTGTGTGTTGCTACCTGCAGGCGTTGGGATCTTGCTTATAGCGCTTGTGGAGCCGCCTGCACGCATGGGGTGCAGGCTAGTCGCAACAGTCGCAAGGTGAGGCTCCCCAAGCCGGCCATGCACAGCAGTTGAAAACACAAAACCACGCACACACGCACAAAACTAACATGCACACGCGCGCACACAAGTGAGCATACTGGAGCGGACAGCTATCAAAACACTGTATATTCGGTATGCAAATGCGTTGTGTTCCCGAATGTATTGCTGATATGCTCTCCACAACACAGTTTGCAGCGAAGCATGTGCATTGTATCCGAGGTACATCTGGTGCCTTTCACTCTCAGAGCGATGGCCAAGGCATGTGATGTGGCCGGGAGTGGAGTGCGGCGTGTGGCTGGCGAGGTGGTGCGGCCGGTGATGTGGCCGGTTGGCGCAGTGGCGGCATGCGCTGGCTTTGCACGACAGGTGGGGCTCACCTCTAGCCAAGCACTGCGGTCATGGCATTGTTGATCAACTGCTGTTTGTGAGAATTGAAGGCAGTCAGTTACTGGGTGAGTGCGACGTGCCTGCGATCCTGCAGGCGCTTCAGGGCGGCAACAACGCGGTGTTGTTTGGGCTGTGCGCTGTCACGTGCGGCAGCGTAACGTGCTTAATGGCAGGAAAGGAGCTCAAGGTGCGGTGCAACTGCTTGCAGTACAAGTGTGCATCGCCATGTGCAGTACAGCATCACATAGCCAGTTGCTCTGCAAGCCATGCTGCTCACACCGTTAGATGCGGTGATGCTCACTATTGTTTATTGCTGCGTATGCCTTCGGTGATTGCAGAAGCATCGGCCATCAGCCGCGCTGGGGATCTGGCTGGAGCAGCTGGGCTGCATGGTGTACCGCAATCTTGATCTCGGAGCCATGATGGTATTATGGGAGCTTTGCCGGGTGCTGTGGCCGCTGCTGGAGTTGGCCGCTGAAATTGCAGGTCAGATTCCCGGTCTTTGGTCCATGATGGCAACTGAACAGTGGAGGGATTGCGCGATCGTGCAACACCCATGTGCTTCAGGTTGTGGAGCGTTGTACAAGCATGAATGTGCCCCCACTGATGTCATCGCCAAGCCACTTCACACCCGAACTACAATCCAAAATGCCTTCCATTCTAATTCCTAACCTTGATCATTTGCCCTGAGTATAGCATCAGGTGTAGTATCCAAAGACCTAAACCACCGAGAGCTCCATGTTGGAATATACCTTTCGAGGCTGTTTCTAGGAGTGGAATGACGCATCCTTTGCTGCATCTGCATGAACGCATGACGTACGATCGCACCATGGCCATGTCATGCAGGCGATTGGATGACCCTGGTGTGGGCATCCATATGGGAGGTGCTGGTGGCGGTGTGGCTGGCGGCGGCCCAGGGCATCAGCACCGCGTGCACGGCGTTGTGGAAACACGGCATGAAGCCGCTCATTGAAGTGAGGGGTCTGCTGCTGCTGCCTCGCTTTTCGACGCAGTGTTCTGTTGCTGCAGGAACGTGCATTTCTAATGTGCGTGTGCTGACGCCAGCACTCGCAGCACGTCATGCCCAACGTTCCGCATCAAAGCACACATGGTCAAGATGCATATTGTACAAGAGTGGAAGCAAGGGCGGCGTACCGGTACTGGTGCAAGCAACAGCTGTATGCACGCAGAGTGATTGTGGTGGTGTGCGGTGGCTGGCAGCTCAGGTCGCTCTCAGTCCTGTTGGAAGTAATAAGCGTAACACGAAAGGCCGCAGCACGCAGTTGGGCGGAGTGGGGTCAGCAACCGAAGCTTGGCAGTGTCAGACGTGTGCACCAACGAAGCAGGCTGCAGCCTGTGCAGGGCGATGAAGTAACACGTGGACAAGGCACGGCGTGCGTTGACATGTTGCAATCAAGGAGACACAAAGTCGTGTCCAGTACTGGTGACGGGCTGGTGATGGCTACAAAAACAGTAGCATGCATAAATCAGAGGTGAAGAGGAGTCGTTGATGCAGTTGATAGCAACCCGCATGCATTGCATACACACTACCGTCGGCGGGCAAAGGCAATATCCTTCTTTCCTGCCACGCACTGTACGAGGTGTGCCTTCAACCACCCCTGATGCGGTAGCGCCCCAAGCAGCTGAGCCAGATAGTGATGTGTATGTGCGTATTGATTATGATTCCCGTGGGACCCATGTGTGCATGTGTGCAGACCAGCAAGCGTGCGGTCACGCACGCGGGCAAGGTGGTGTGGTATAGCCCGGAGGTTGCGCTGGCGCTGTCACTAGCCCTGCTAGGCGGCGTGTACGCGTTCCGTCGCTATGAAGTGGCAGGGCAGATGGCGCCGCTGGTGCACGCGGCAGTCGTGTTCAGCATGAAGGCCACGTGGCCGGTGAGGCAGCGGCGCTAGCGCCGCGTCACATGCCTGCTCATGGACGCACCATTACACACACTTGACACGCCACTCTGAGCAGTACTTGGTACTGCACCCTGGCCGGGCCGTGCTAAATCGACTAAGGGATGCCATCAGCACACTCTCATCATCACCAACTGCGTTGGCTGTTGCTTGTGCCTGCTACCTGGACCTAACACATAATTGCCTTGTGCTTGGCACCGTCTTGACTGCTCCTGTATCAACTGCATTCGGGTGCCCAACAAGCTGTTCAACAAGAGCCCTGACTGGAGAGTCTGTCTGTGCCCCTCTGAATTACGGTGCTGCTTTCCACCGTATGTCCGCCGCAGCTTCAGGCCGCTGCTTCTGGCGTAGTGCGGGCGGGCGCCTATGTAGGTGGTGCAGCGTTGTCGGCAGCGCTGGCAGCGGCTGGTGCAGTCCGCAGCCTGATGCTGCTGCTCGGCCTCTCCAGCACCGGATCTTCCGATGCTGCACACGGCGCGTCCACTGCAGGAGCGGTGATGGACTGGCTGGCGGCGTCTACCGCTGACGTATGGGCAAACGCTTTTGGCAGCTCGGCGTTTGCCGCAAGCTTTTACACTCTGCACCTGCTACACTCGCTCGTGCTGCGGAGTGTGTTCATTGCACACGCAGAGCATGCAGCAGAGTCAGGATCAGAATCAGGATCGAGGGCAGCACTGTTGCATGAAGCTGCGGCAATCACCGCTGGGACGTCGTTTGTGGCCCGGTCCACGCTCAAGGCACTGCTGGCACCGCTGTACCTGGCAGCCGCCGCAGTGGCGCTGTCCGCAGCGCTGCAAGGCAGCAGCATTGCCACCCATAACCCTGCAGGCAGTGCATGCCGCACTGGCGCAGCAGGCCTGCTGTGGTGCCCCGGCCAGCTGGCTATGGCTGCGTTGCGCTGGGTGGTGTCGTTGCTTGGTGGTCAGGGCCAGGCGATCATCGTGTGCAGCACACCCGTGTGGTGGGTCGCGTACATCTTGATGGTGAGTAGCTGAGCCCGGCGGAGCACACGCAGAGGCCGGCTGCTGCTGCAAATCCTTGTGCAGTTGCTCAGTTGGCTTGGCAAAGGACACGCGACATGACCATACAGCAGGATGATTAGCTAGGGTTACCGGCTTATCGCTCAGGTATAACTGTGGAAGTGCACTAATGGCGTCGGACTTGAAGTACAAAGCACGAACACCTGTGTAGTACGCACGGCCGGGGCCAGTGGATTCTTGGGCAGGTTGGCTGACCTCACAATCTTGGGCAGGGAAACCGTACGTTGGGTACCCCGATTCACATTCGCCGCCTATCCTTGGATAACAAGGTGGCGTCATGGCGCTGGTCTCATGTGAATAGCGTAAGGGCCTTGTTTATGCCAGCTTTGTCATGGTGGTGCCTGCAGGTGTGGGTGGAGGGCTTCCAGCGGGCGGACAATTTGGAGGCTGCGGGGGGACGTTCCAACGCGGGCAATGAGGCCGGACCCAACGCATCAAGAGGGGCGGCAAGGCCGGCTGAACAGGCTGCTCTGCCCGCTCCTGCTGCTACCCGTGGCCCTGTTGATGCGGCCACGACACGACCGCCGCCTGCTGCAGCTGCACCTTGTCATGAGGTGTTAAAGCTCTTGCAAGCCCAGCCGCGTCCGCGGCGCGTGTACCAGGGCAGTGGGGACGACATGTGCTGCATCTGCCTGGAGGCGCTGGGGGATGTGCCTCCACTGCAGCCCGGCAGCACAGCACAGGCGTATGGCACGGCCAACCCGGCCGCTGTCGCGGCCGACGGCTGTGCGGTGCTGCGTTGCGGCCATGCCTTTCACTCAGGGTGTGTGGTGGACTGGCTGACGTCGGCGGCGGCGGCGGGACGGGGCGGGCGGGGCGGCAGCGGGCTGCGCTGCCCGGTTTGCCGGGAGAGCGTGATTGCCGGCCGCATGACGAATGCCCTGTTCTGATACCGCGGCTTGCATTCAACGGCGGCGGTTGCTATGTGCTTGGGTGGTACAATGGATGGGGTAACGTCGAGCGTGCAGAAGTCATTTGATTGCGGGGCTGCTTACATTCATCATGCGTATGCCAATCTATATCCCTCATGCGGGTTTGCGCACGCACCACCATCAAAATGACAGCCGTGTGACGAGCTCGCGACGGGCGTACTGCTACTGTGTCGCTTGTTTAATACTATTGCTTCAAGCTAATGCAATACATTACCAGAGGCACTGTCCCTGCAACGAAGCCCGGTATCAGGCACCGCCAGTCGTTCCTAGAATCTCGGGCATGCAATTTTGATCAGTGACACAAGCACGCACGACAACAAGCAGGCTTGCATGCTTGGTTGCATGGTGCACGGGACGCTTGCGGACGATGCACTGCTAAGGGCTTGGCTTGGTGGCGGTTTGCTACTTGGTGGAAATGACTACTGACGCATGCAACCACATGCAACCACAAAACATATAAGTGTGTTTAATAATTATTCTTTTGCGAGCGGGGAGGGCTGGTGATGGTAGCTCACCGGCCACAGTGCTTAGCTCTGCAATGTGCATGCATGTCCGCACAAAGGACGCAAACTCACACAGCACATGTCGTGGGTTGGCATGCCCCTGAGCATCCTCCCTCGCTTCCCCCCAACCCCCTTTCGGTGGTGTATTGATGATGTGGTGCATTCAACCTTGGTGTCCATGCACACATGCATGCTGCGGTGTCATGCGTTCCGCGCCTGCTGGCATCCTCTGCGGCGCAGCTTTGATCGTCTGGGCTGCGTTGTTTGCTGGTGGTTCGTCGACTCGTCGTTGCTTGCATCTGATGGCAGACACGTACATGCAATAACACGCTGGCTCGCACAAGCAAGCCAGACGTGAATGCAACCTGTGGCATGTCGTGCACCTGCTCGTAGCAAACACGCTGCAACACGCATTTTTGTATGGGTGCAGCTCTGCTGGCTGATGGCCTATACACAGGTTGTGTCTGCCAGCAGGACTGCACGCCTCAAATCCATGCATGATTTTCGTAGAGTGGACTGCTGCCAACGCAAGCTGCAATGCAAGGCTAGCCAGCGTGCAGCGGTCTCGCAGGCAACGTATCCGTCCTTTCATTGACCACTCACATGCCACTCAGCAGTTCCTGAACCTGGGCTTGCGCCTGCCTGTTCTGCCCGATACCGTATACACCCTGGGCGTGTTTGCCTAGCTCATCATCGTGCCTCACAGTCAACATGCCCCTGCTGAGCTGGCACAAGCTTCGTCCACGGTACGAAGGCCAGTGCTCAGGTGCCGACAGTTGACATTGGCAGACATTGACGTGGCTGTATGTATGACAATGCTTATCTATGCATTTGAAATGGCTGTTGAGGAACTGCAAATATGGAGGATGGAATGTCCACAGTGTGCATGGTGTGTCGAGCGTGCGTGGTGGACCCCGCGACTGACCCTGGCAGCCTGCTTCTTCGGACGGTTCAGCACAGCCACACAACTCTGACCTGACGTGAGTATGAACTGCCATTGTTCAGCACTGAGCTGTTTGACTACTGAGACTTAAGGCACGATATAGATGTGAGCCTCACTGCAGGCACAACTGCAGGCACTGACGCAGCACACCCGAGATTGCCGAGAGCATTGCAACCTGCGAGATGTGTGGGCTGATTGAGAACCGTTATTTGAACCCCACTTGGACCTTGGCGCGTGACCTGGCAGGGTTTTCTGCAGTGCAGAGTGCCCAGAGTATAGCAGCTAGCTCCGAGACCAAGGGAACAAGACCAAAGGAGGGCGACAATCGCGCGGAAAAACGTGGGGTACATTTCGGAACATTTCCGTGTGCAATACTGGCGATGTATTACTCCGGAGTTTACGAAGAGCTAAAGCCCCTGTAAGTGTTTAACTTGTCCAACTCGTCCGATACACGTTCGTGACGTGCCCAAGCACTCCCTAGCCTCTACAGAGATTCGGCAACGTATGTGCTTAGCTGCTTGCTCAGGGTTTTGAAAGCGTCTTCTGGTGCAGGTCCAGCTGACGCGTCTTTGTCCCTGCTGTCCCGCCGAACTTGTGTTTGCAGCTCTGACCGCAACGATGCGGACACACCTCCCTGGCTGCAATCCTTGCTTGCCTGTGTCACACACAGAGGTGTGAACATGTCTGTGGTCTTGGGGAGATTCGCCCTGACCCGCTGCTTGCTGACTGCTGACAGTGACTGACAGTTGGGTCGCACGAGTGCTCCAGGTGTACGCCCTTATGCGGGCATCAAGCTGCACACTATGTGCCATTTCCTTTTTGCACTGTACTGGTTGTGTACTTGTTGAAAGACCAGGAGTTGGATGTGGGTTGGGCCAGAGGGGGCTCCAGGCCTGGCCTGGCCTTGCCGAATTGGGACTTAAGAGCAGGGGAAACAAACTGCCATCATACACAGTGGAAAGACAAGCTATTGTACACCTTGCAATTCCACAAGCACCACACGCAAAACGCCTTCTTGGGCAATGCCCATCTTCCGAGTGCTCTCTGAATCCGACTTGGACGCTGACCGCTTACCGGAGCACACCTATGCAAGCGCGTGTGCGTTCCTGCTGTACGAGCTTCGCAGCAACGGATTTATTAGGTTTAAAGTGTCAGCTCGCAACTTAGCGGCATTTTCTGGCCTGGAGAGCGTTCCAACGCTCTTGGCGCAGAATGAAGCACCGTGTGAGCGCTGCACGCTGTGCCGAGTTGAACGTGATGCGGTGGAATGGACCACCGCTCATCTACAAGGGCCAGGACCAAGACGTGCACCACGGGAGGCTGACGAGGCTGAGGTGCTGACAGCTAAGGTGAGGTAGCACACGCCGAAATGCGAATCGTTCTTTCCCCGTTGAGCCCTGCCAGAGGCGCCAGGTGTTTGCTTGCAGCTAACCTTGCACAACAATCCTTTGGAAATTTTCAGGCGCTTGAATGGGCGAACTCCTTGGCCCTCAAGGTCGTCGCTGCGCTGCAATATGCAGCAGTGCGCCTTGAGCGTGGCGAGGCCCAGGCCGTTGCAGTTGGAACATCCCCATCCCCGAACGGCACCGGCACATCGCTGGACAGAATGATCGGTAAGACCAAGCTTATCTGCTGCTGTTCGTGCCTGGGCAGCAAGGTTCGGGACCTGCCTGCTGCTGGTTTCCCCCCGGTTGCGGACGAGCCATCTTCAGGTTCCAACGCTGATGTGTTCGATTGTTGTGGGCTGTGTTTGATTTATGTGCACAGGTGCTGGTGCCAAGGCCGTTGAAGGGCCAGGCGGCGTCACCACGCGGGGCGGCGACCTGACCCTCCTCACGTCGCGCGAGCCTTGTGGCCTGCAAGTGCAGCGCCCGGGGCACGCAGAGCAGAACCGCTGGTCTGATGTCATCCTCGGACCAGGCCTGGTAGCCCTGCTACCTGGACCTGGCTTGTGCTCTGCAGTTGCGGGGCTCGGGGAGCTTCGTGCGTGCGCACATCGGCCAGCGCCAGAGCGTGATGTGGCGGGGCGCGTCTTGCTGACCTTCTGGTGCGCACCAGTAGGAGATAACAAAGGGGGCATCATCCGTGCCTCATTGCCAGCCAGCACCTGCGCGCAGCCCACGCAGCCCGCGCAGGCCAAGCCCGGTTGCAAGCCCGGCAGCGCCACCGCTGCCACCTTGCGGCGCGATACCGCTGAAGCCATGGCGTTGCTGCAGCGCCTGCTGTCTCAGGCGATGGCGGTCTCACCGTCGTGCGAACCACACATGCCTCATGTGCAGTCCTCGGTAGCTGTGCGCGGCCTTGGAAGCGGCGATAAGCTCCCGCGCGAGGTTGCGCCTCATCACCACGCCGCCGCCTCACGCGTCTCGCGTTCCGCCACCCCGGACCTCCCAACCGCACCCTCCACGCCACCCTACTCGGGTGCTGGCACACTGCCCCTGGAGCAGCCAGTAGCGCAAGGCACCCCCCTGACTGCGGGTTGCTCTGCGGCGCCGGGCGAAGGCGCCGCTGGCGGCAGGAAGCGGCGTGCGACGGCGACCGCAGCGGCGCAGCGCATCGCCCGCCAGGCCGCACCGCAGCGCTGCGGCGGCGACAGCGACAGCGATGGCGTCGACGCCAACGCCGCTGGGCACTCAACGCGCCGCAAGCTGGTGGGCATGGACCTGCGCAGCATCCGCCCGGACCCAGCAGCTCCTGCAGCTGCTACCCCTTCCACCGTCAGCGACCACAGCTCCGGCACCGCAACCACCAACTCGGACTGCGATGACGACGCCCACGCGCTCGTTGACATCGTCGAATGCGGCGGCAGGTGCTCGCCGGACCCACCTACTGCGGGGCTTGGGCATCAAGACGATGATGGGCCCAAGCCCTCCCTATACCTGGACCTATCGGTGGGGGATGGAGGCAGCATCCGTGTCAACGGGCGGTGCGGTGTTGCCGCCGCCGCGTGCCTCCCCGTCGCCGTGGATGCACCGCGTGATCCGAGGCTCGGGGTCATGCGGAGATCTCCAGCTGTGCAGATGCCACCCATGCTTGCCACCGCTCCACCGCCACTGGCGCTGGCACCGCCACTGACTCTGCTTCCCGCACAAGGGGCGGTAGAGCCCCACAACGCATCAAATGGGGCTGCCAAGGACGTCCAGTGCGGCCCGGCAGGCCCCGGCGGGCCAGAGGGCCAGCAGCAGGACTTGGTGGCGGTGCTGCGTGCGGGCGCCTCGGCTCTGTGCTCCGCCATCGCCCCCGGCGCCTGCCTGATCGACAGGGCGCTGCTGGCGGACATGACGCTGGCGGAGCCGGATCGGCAGGACCTGCTGCGGCGCTTTGCGGCGGGGGGCTGCGGCGCGGACGTGTTCATGCGCGAGGCGGGGCTGCTGCTGCTGGCGTATGTGCACCAAGGGGGGCTTGCGGCGCTGGCACAGGCCGACCGGAAGGCAGCAGGCGCTGGCGGTGACGGTGACGCGGCGCCCGTGGGCAGCACGCCTGTTGTGGCATAAGCTGTACTGGAATCACACCATTTGTATTTTTATTTTGACACTGTATCAAATGCTTTGTCCATTTCACATTTGTGTTGCGAACGCTTTGCAAGTACATGTTGGGTGCCAAGCTGAAGTCCGTGGCTAATGATGACCACCGAACACTGCTGACATGTCGCAGTATTTATCTATTTATTTCCATGTGTGTATTAGCGCATAGGATATGCGTTAGGGGACATGGGCTTTGCCGTCGATGAGCGAGCACGCCATCATATTCCCGCTTGTATACCAATCTCGTACCATCACTGTTGCTTTGGTTTTTTGCAGCAAGCGACTGCATGATGATACCCACACACGGACAGACAGGATGACCTCAGGAGCCAGTCCTTGCAGCAGAGCTCTTGAACTGCACTGGCAATCTGGCATATAAGCATATTGTATGGACAATTTGCCTTGCATGCTTAGAGGCACTGCTAGCACCTGCCGGGCCTTGCTTGTAAAACACGAGCGCTATGGTATTTTGCCATCTACCAGCAGGCTGACAGCCTGGTGCAAGTGCATGGGACCAAACTTGTGTGGGTGTGTCAGGAGGCAACGCTATGTGAGCCACCCTCTGCTGGTCACCAGCCTGCGTGAAAGCACTGCCGCACCGCTCCAACAGCAGCAGCAACGGTTCGGAGCAGCAGCGACAATGGTTAGTAGCAGCAGCAGCAGCAGCCACACGTATGCGCCGTGTTGTCAGGCAGCAGAGCACACACATACATAGAAATCAACTTCAGGGGGACGACGTGTAGTCCTCGGTGTCAGGTTTGCCTAGCTTCACTGCACAGCCTTGGTCGCAGCTCCTGGTAGCTGCCACGCGCCACAGCTCAGCATGGAGTGACTGGCAGAAGCATTGTGCTGCTTGATACAGTTAGATACGCTTTCACAAGCCTTCATGTGTGCCTGTGCCCTCCCTTTCTGCTTGCAGGGTATCTATAAGGGTGGGGTGCGCAGTGCTGGCAGTGCGCTCCCTCTCCCTTTCCAGTTTCCGCTCATACAGCTGTCTTAGCAGCTTTGGGTCATTAATGTGCCCCATGAATGATCCAAAGCTGTCGAGACGGCTGTGTGAACAGAAACTGGAAAGGGAGAGGGAGCATGCTCTGGAAAAGGACCTGAGGTAGGTTGGCTGCAGAGGTCGCCCGGAGGGTGGCTTAGGTGGCCAGCAGGCTGGCGGGAGGCGCAATTGCAGTTGGCTCAGGCTGCCTTGATGACTCTGACAGCCCTGAAGGCAGCTCGAGTGGAGCTCCTTTAGGGGGCAGTCTGACTTCTCCACATGCACAGGTTGGTGAGCTAGACAACGGTTTGCTTCCAGCCTCACGTGCCCGTCTGGTGTGACACTGACCCAGCAAAACAGCATGACAGATGTGAGTCAGCCTCAACAAGCCCTTGTACACCGCAATACACCTGCTCTCCGCCATCACACGTCCTGCCTCGTATGATGCCTGCCTCACTGCCTGGCGCCTGTCACCCCCGCCGCCCTCCTCACCAGTGTCTCGGTTGTCGGGTCACAACATCTGGACCAGTTCCGCTGGGCCCGGGGAGTCAGCGAGGGCACCACACGAGCGGCGTTATACAAGAGATACGGGTCAGCTGCCTTTGACGCTGGACTGACAGTGCGATGCGTGTGGGTTATACAATCGTATCGTGTGCACGCACTGATTCGTGCGTAATACTCGCTGCGGTTTCCTCATTTTTCATCTGCCTTTTCAAGAGCACGCTTGCCCCATTTGTCACGCCGCGGCATGCGACGTACGGCCCGTCCTGTTCAGCTGCCCTGCCCCCGCACTGCAGCTTGCGCATTCGCGATACCGCCCCCCGCCACTTGCTTGCGCGCTCTCAACGCCCCCACTCCCCCCCGACGTGGCAGCTCGCTTCACTATCGCGTGTATGTACACCTGGGCACAGATCACACGCACGCGCCTACAGGACCATCCACCGCATGCAGATTTATGTCCGCCCACCTCGCCGTCCATGAATGACCTGATCGGCCAAGTGATGTTCGAAGTCAATCAATCATGGGAGCTGTGTCCTCTGCTGTGCTCCAGCGCGTCGTCGCTCTGATACTCCGCATGATGATGTCATGTTCACCCAGGTAGCGCTCCCACTTTGCACAGCGAGTGCCATTGAAATGCATACCAAGGTACGCATTGTGACGACACTCGCTGTGAAAAGTGGGAACGCTACCCGGACGAACACAACGACATCATGCGTTGTATCAGCATGACGATGCGTTGGAGCACAATAGAGGAAGCAAGAACTCCCAAAGGGACGGCAGGGATTGAGCAAGGCGGTGCCTGGGGGTGAATGCGAGCCGCACATCAAAATTGTCATGTTCCGCTTGTTGGTCAAATACTCTGTTGGAGAAAGCGAGCGTCCTGCCGTTGTATTGCATGTATGTCATGCTTCCCTTGATGTAGCATGCCATGCCGACAAATCCTGTACATGTCATGTTGATATACTCATATACACCGTACGATTGGATTACACCTGTCTTCTCGTTGATATCCCGGGTGTATCCCGGGGCATGCGTGACTATTGAAACGTGTATGCGGCATACGGTATGGGGCACTGAGTGAGCAAACACAGGTACTGAGCGAGTGATGTATGCTACCGACCGCGCATACGCGCTGGTTGATGGGATTTTAGCGTGTGCCACCTCACGTGGTGGCTGCTGGCTGATGCCGCCCTGCATGCATGGTGGGAAGCTCGTTGCTGACCGTTGTGGTGATGCCATGGCGCCATACACGCTGCCCCGCAACACTGACAGCGCCCGAGCAACGCTATACATGCTTGCCTGCACAAATCCATGCGTTGTCGCATGCTTCGAAGCACGACCAATAGCCACAGGCGGCCAGAAGTCTTTGTGCATCACCTGATGGGCCGGTGTTGCCCGTGCCTTCTTGCTAGTCGCATGTATTCGGCGATGCATTCAGTGTAGCGAGTGTGCTTGTGCCACAAGCGCGTATGTGGGTTCGCTGCATGATGGGTTGTTGCTGTTGTTTGATTGTTTCTGTTGCTGCTGCTGCCCTCCTCACTCCAGTAATCACCCACCCTTTTCCGCATGACCGCAGCTGCTAAGACCTGCCCTGGGAAGCAGACTGCACCTCGTGCACACGATGCAAACCTCGAGCGCCTCAAACACAACTTCGCTCCTGCCGGTGACACGCACGCGGCATGCAAGAATGTGCACGTTCTCGCGCTGCGCTGACCGCGAACACTTCCATGGCATACCCCTTGCTCAGTTAAATCTTGGGTAAGGCAGATTGGCCTAACAATATCAAGGTTCAGGCGTGGTGGATGTCCGATCCGCAACTGAAAGCCTCCTTTGACATCCGCAAGGACAACAGGCGCACCACGCCGGCAGCAGGGGCCATTAAATGCTTCCTGATTTGCTTTCTACTGATCCGACACCACCTTCCCTGCGCTTCCTTCGTACTTACATCTCCTCGTAGTGTCTTGAGTTGCACGTTGATACGTGTGTGCATGAGGTATTGAGGTTGCATGCGGTACAGGTGTGTACTGCACGCAAAGGCGTGGATGTAAGGCGCGGGCGCATTGCTATAGCAGCATGCGGCGGACCTGCCTGCCGGTGCTGCCTGGTCGCTGCCTGCCTGTTGATCGAAATGCTTAGATCATAGTGCAGTCGGCGTTGGCATGCAGCTCTAACAGGACGGATACACAAAATTGTCCTTGCGGCACCAACGGCATGGAAGCACGCTGTGACATGCGCGTTGACATGAGCATATGACCGCCCGGTTTGGCCGAGGCGTATGATTGCGTTGAGGTCTATGCAGTGGGTGAATACATCAGCCAGGGAGGCGGCTGGACGGTGAAACGCAACACATGCGTAGGGGCGATCGACGCTGGGGTGCTGGCATAAACAGCTGGCTGGCATACCAGCGTCACACCCTCAATATACGAGGACGACGCATGCATGGATGAGTGAGGAAAACCGGATGGGTGAGGCGGTGTTGCTGTGTCTGGTTTCGCAACGTATCCGCAGTGAGTGGCAGCTGCATGATGAGATAGCTGCGGCTTGTCGGAATACATGTAAGGCAAGATGAGGCGCAGTCAGCAGCCAGTTAGGCAGCCTCATCACCCCCGCCACCACCACCACCACCACCACCTGGCCCAGGCATCATCCCCATGCCCATGCCTCTCCCACTGCTTCTGCCACCGCCTCGCCCACCCCCGCTATTCCCCCCACGCAGCGGGCTGTGCCCCCCCCGCCTGCCGCCAACACCCTGCATGCCGCCGCCGCCGCCAATCCCCCCCCGACCGCGGCCCACTCCGCCCC
>BDDA01000806.1:1509-42810 GCA_001662385.1 Chlamydomonas asymmetrica
GCGGGACAGCGCCGCAGCGGGCGGGCCGCTGTTCATGCCGGACGCCTTCTATAACTTCCTGTGCCCGCTGCGCCCCACCGCGGTCTAGTACAGTGGTGTACTGCAGTAGTGTACTGCAGTGCAGTGCAATGGTACAGTGTAGTGTAGTGTGGTCGTTTATTGTTGTGTAGCGGGTGGGTGGGTGGTGCTGGCACGGTGTTGTGGGCAGCGGGTGGTGTTGGTGGGGGCCGAGCGACCTGCAGAGGCAGCAGAGGCAGCAGGGCCTTGCTGCCCGCCTGTTGGGTGCGCCACGCGTCAACATTGCGTCAACACGCGTCAACAATGCGTCAACACGCGTCAACACGCGCCAACATTGCGTCAACACGCATGCGTCAACAAGAAGTCTCGTTTTTGTTTTGCAGTTGCCTTGTCTTTTTGCATTGCTAGGTTTCAGCTTGGCTGCAGTGACCATATCTGCCTGACGTCCTTGCAATAGATGCTGGCCTGGGGGAGCGGGCAAGGGAGGGGCAGGGCCAGCCGCACGCCGGCACTTGTTTACCGCACACCCCTTTTTACCCTCCATCCTTGCTGACGCAATCGTATCGTGGCATGACGGTTGCGCCAGCTGTGTTGTGTGCTTCTGGTATACTGCATTATTGGTACACTGCTGGTGGTGTTCTGTGAATGACGCGCAAGGCCTGCATCTGTGAATATGCAGCTATGGCCTGCTGCTGCTGGCAGATGCGCAAACTGGCTTGCAACTGCATGCACGCATGCCCATGAGCCTGGCGGAAGCGTTTAGGCGGACCACAACACGCAGCTGTGCCTTGACCAACACCCTACTGTTATGAATAATACTCCACGTCATTGACCCTTCATAAGCTGTCCGCACTGTGCTTGTTTGGTCGTAGCACGGAGTGCAGGCCGCCTCGATATGTGCGTAGTGGTGATAGGTGCTGTGCTGTGAGAACGCAAGGCAAGGCACACTTGTTGTTTTGATGAGCTTGCGTTTGCGGCAGCACGCCAGTGTGTTTGCCACTGGCCAGCGAGCGCGTGGCCTGGCGCCGGTTGCAACCAAAGCTGTGCGACCCTGCCATACGCGCCGGCCCAACTCAGTGCTGATGACAACCAGCTCAAGCGCAGCCAGCGGAAAGGCTGGCAGTGTCGCAGCTGGTGGCCCTAGCCCAGCACAGACAAAACCTAACAGCAGGCATGGCGGCCTTTCTGCTGCGCCAGCTGGAGCGTTGACACAGCGAAGCTGGTTGACGCAAGAGATGCGCACGCACTTGCAGGCCATAGCCCAATCCTATCACAAACTCACCGACAACGTGCTTGTAGAGGTTGCTGATGAGGACGAGCTGCCGTCAGCTCTGTACAACGCCCCTTTCTGTCTTCTCGCGCACAGCCAGGTGGCGGACCCTCTCTTCACGTTCGCCAACGCCGCAGCTTGCAGACTATGGGAGACGAGCTTCAACGGCTTGGTGGGAATACCTAGCAGGCTGTCGGCCATAGCGGACCCTTCAAAGCAGGCGGTAGGGCTTGTGTGGCTTTTGTATTGCGCTCATGCTGCTGCGTCATCATCGCCGTGTTTGTACCCAAAGCACAGTCATCCCCTGACCGCTGATAGCGGAGACGGGCCTGTTATTTCAACTCAGCTTATTTACTTAGTGTTGTCTGCTCCTGTGCAAACCTCCTAGTGCAGCCTGCCTGTCAGCTTCATGAATTACGACTCATACTTGAAACCGCACATCGGCTGACGCACAGGACTGGCAACGAATTCTGGAGGAGGCAGCATGTAACGGGATTGTGATTGGTTACTCAGGCTGGCGTGTAAGCAGCACAGGTATGTTTTGACGGGCTGACCACGTTCGCCTTCGGGGCCCGGTTCCGGGCGCATCGCACTGGGAACAGGACGCTTATGATGGGTGGTGATCGCAGGCCGCCAGTTCAAAATATTGGACGTGCAGCTGTTCAATGTATGGGACGATGCTGGCGTTCAAACCGGCCAGGCAGCGCGCTTTGACACGTTTGTGTACGAGGGCGACGAGACCACCATTCGCAACGTGGCCCAGGACCTGCCTGTCTAGGGAGCCAAAGGACGAAGCTGGATTTGTCAGTATTGATGCCATGCAACCTGCATGCAACTAGGCAAGAAAGACCTAGGCATTTATCTGCGCGCTCATGCTCTGTTCGCTTTGTGGTGACACTACGCAAGCCGAGCCATGATTGCCGGTATTGCTCGCATAATGCCCCGCTTGTAAGGACACAGTCACGCAACGGTTGTGTTGTTCTGGGGCTGTAACTCTTGAGCTCAGGCAAAAGCCATTGTATGGCAGCACGCACGATGCTGCATCTTCAATTCTTCATGCCAATCATGCAGCATGCCTGTTGGCTGCTGCCTGCACCTACGCGGGATGTTCACACTGCAGTAGTGCGATGCACACCACCGCATGCAGCGCTCCACACCCTGAACTCACTCACTGGTGATGCAAAGCAATGCCGCCTGCCTCTCTTTCAGTCTGGTTGTCAAAGGTTTGCATCTGCCACTGCTGCTCGTATTTCATGTTTGCTGAAATGTTCGCTGATGCTTCAGTACGCATTCTGTGTAGTGTAGTGGTTTTTGTTTAGGGAGAGAGCAATGCAGCCCTCCCGCAGGGCGCTGCGTACACCTGCATGATAAGCACGACAGTGAGATACACCTGCGATGCTGCCAGGCTTAGCGCCTGCTGGTGGTGAGTGCTTGCCGCACACTTCGGGACAACCAATGAGTGTCATGTGGGCCCAGATGAGAGGGCCTTGTGTCTCCACTGGTGGTGGATGTTTGCCCGGAACTGCGCTTGCCGTCCAAGCTTCGTGCAATGAGCGACTGAGTACACCCAACCAGCGCATGCCAAGCAAACACATCACTGCATCAGGCCCTAAGCACAGGGTGAGGACGAGCGAGCATAAGCGCGCACCAAGGTACTTAAGGTCGACTGTCGTTTGGGGAGCGATTGAGACACCATACGACACACACACACACAAGCATCACCACCACCAAGGCGCATGTCCAGCCAGGGCCACACAGCTAGCGGGGGGTATGCTAGCACCCCGGGTTAGGGTTTAGGTTAACCTAAACCCTAAAAGGCCATACAGCTATCTATTACTTGAGATGGCATTGTGCGGGGGTGGGTACTCGGATGGATGCGGGCTCGGTAGCAGTGAGGGTTGTGGTGCGACAGGGGAGGGTGGGCTGCACCCCGACAAGGGACACCCTAGAGGGAATAATGTGCGCTCATACCCACCGTGATGCCGTTGCACCTCGCCTGCGCCGTTCCACTACACCAAGACACAGGATCCTGCTGGGTGGGCTGAGGCCGCCGGGGGCATGCATGTGGCCTTATGGCTTCAGCTGGTGAATGATGACATTCAAATGCAGTGCTTTGGCTTGCGACTTTGCGAGCTTCGGCCTTCATGCCTTGGCTAGCACGCAGAGGTGGCCGTGCACAGGCAAGCCCCCGTTGTTGCGGATGACCTCCCGCCGCAGCCGCAGCACCCGCCACCCGGTCGCCGCCGCCAGCTGCCGCAGGTACCCCTCGCTGTGCGCATAGCGCCCCGTGGCCTGCAGCCGGAATCCCCCCGCCCCGCCACCGCTACCACTACCGCTGCCATGTGCATCACTCCCGCCGCCGTTGTTGCTGTTGGCTGCTGCGTCTGCCGCGCCCTGTGGGGGGTTGGGGTGCGGGGGTTGTGGCGGCTGGTCGCCGTCGGTTTCTTGCCCCGGCAGCACCAAAGCTTCGACGGAGAAGCCGAACATGGCGTTGGTGGTGGATGCCGCGGCCGCCGCGGCCATGACGGGCTGCAGGTCGCCGATGTAAACAAACACGTCCGCCGCCACAAGCAGGTCGTACCGCGCGCCTGTGCCGGCCGCCGCAGGCGCCGGAGGCGCAAGCGAGGGTGCGGGTGGCGGCGCTGCGCTGGCCTCCCCGCCGTTGCTGCTGCCTGGTGTTGCGGTGGTGGTGGTGCCGCTAAGGAAGCGCACCAGTTCATCCACGGCCAGCCTGTCGTAACACCCACGCTTGCGGGCCTGGGGAGCACAACACCCACGACCACAACACACGGCACTGATCAAGACCTGTCGGAGCATTGCAACACCGCGCGACCCATCGCTTGCATCGGACAGGTCAAACCCTCCGCATACAATCCCGCCTGCCACTCTTGCATGCATATCCCCTCACCCACCTGACGTAACATATCATTATATTAAGAATTCAAGATCGATGTTGGGTACCGTACGGCAGCAGCGACACTGCGCAACCCCATTATCGTTACATCATATGACGGTGAGCAGAAGCTTTGCTAGACACAAGGCGCACCGCCCCTCCGGATTGGGCCACAGACAGCGAGGCAGTTAAACAGCCAGGCCATTAGACCATCAGGCCGTCAGCCCCACCCACACACACACCTGGTCTACCATGCCAGCCGACAAGTCCACGCCCTCCAAGCGCCCCACATGGCGCCGCAGCAACGGGCCCATCAGGCCCGTACCGCAGCCAAGATCCACGCACGCCTCGCCCCACAGGCCCTCCGCAGCCGCAGCAGCAGTGGCCCGACCAGCAGCGGTGCCGCTGCCGCGGCTGGTGCTGGTGCCGCCCCCCTGCGCGCGCTCGCTGAAAGTCGCTGCCAGCTCGTCTCTACGCGTGAGAAGGCGCATGGCACATGCACGGCAGCATGGCACAATTGCAGGCACAGTTGCCACCAAACTATCTATGCAATGTTCCCTCCTCGGCCCTCCTCAGCGTCATGAAGTGTGGGCAGCCCTACCTATCCGCCCGCTTACGCGCCTGCGCTGTGTCAGCGGTGCTTTGCAGGAGGGACGGAAGCCCGGCAGCGGTGGAGGCCTGCCGGCATTCCCCTGCCTGCCCATACCTACCCACCCCATGCAAAGCGGTGTGCAACAGCTCAACAAGCCCAGCCACACAACAGGTACTTGCCACGCCGCACTGTCACGTACTGATTCACGTCCTTGCGAAACCGTACCGCAGCTTTTCCGGCGTCCTGTACTGCAGCTTCTCCACCAGGTGCTCATCGAAATGGTCCGCGTACTGGTCGAACAGGTCCGCCACCATGTCCGCCGGCGCGGCTCCCGCCATGCCCATGGCCGCCGCGTCCCCCGTGATGGCGGCGATCCAGAAGCGCGCCGCGGAGTGGTCGGGCCGGATACGCAGGTGCGCGCGGAAGTAAGAAACCGCCTCATCCTCACGCCCACGCAGGTTTCGGAGCAAGGATCCTGCGCGGGCACCGCATCATGGCGTCGCCGGTTACCCAGGGTGCCACATCCCGCAAATGGAAACAAAGTGACCGTTTGCGCTCTTCTGGCGAGGAGGCCGCCGTGACATCCGCGTTGCCTTTGCTCGCGCGTTCGTTGGATGCGCCTAGGACTCCATGCCATGCAGACTGCAAGACTGCGTTGCGTGTGTGTGTGCTGCTTGGCTGCACGCACGCCATGCTGACAGCCTGGCAGTTGATTATCTGGCGTGGCATTGATTCCCCACCGCCCCGTGCGCAGTTTGCCTCTCACCACTGTGCACAGGCACGCACACCTGCACTACCCCCCTGCATCCGACTTGCATACCTATGCACACAGGAGTGCGCTGGGCCTCGCAGCAGCTGAAGCCCCAACACACCTTGGTTGTCAATGCCTCACACATGCGGGCCGCATCAATAATCACAGACCTTGTTGGCTAAGGTGCGTAGCGCAAACACGCAATGCTGCTTGGGTCGTAGCACAACGCTGCTTGGTGGTCACGGTGGGGCTCACCTGTCTTGTAGTGTGCGGTGGGGTGGTCGGGCTGCAGGCGGGTGACCGAGGCGTATACCTCCGCAGCACGCTGGTGGCGGTTGAGCTCACGCAACGCACGCCCCAAACTCATTAGGTACTGCACGTGCACAGCAGCAGCACAGCAGCAGCACACATCCATGCAAGAGCGTGGCATGGTAGTTCACTAGGTGCGAAGCACACACACATTAGTACGTTACCTGATTACCCTATGTACATCACGATGACGTCGTACATGCACCGCACAGCCCAGGAAGGGTGCATGGCAAAGGTTGGGTGGACAGCCGGCTGTTCACGCAACGCACACGCTGAGGCACGTTGCATGCCGTGTCCCCCTCAACCGGCTTCCAATCCTAGGAGGGCACAGACCGTGCGTGCATGCAACACACCTCGACAATCCACAGAGAGACAGAGAGAGAGGAAGAAATAAGAAACTCCATCAGCCAGACCAGTTTAGTAATACCATAGGGCTGACATCTGGGACAGCGCCGTGGAATGTCCACAATACATCCCATCCATAGTGGCATGCAGGTGTGCAGTGGTCTCATTTATGTGCGGGTACTTAACGCGAGCTGACCTGCGCATTCATGGGGTCCTTCTCGTTGGCTCGCTCAAACGCATCCAGTGCGTCCTTCCAGCTGCCCATCTCCTGGTGCACGATGCCAAGGCTGTGGCGGAACTTGGCGCTGCGGGGATTCAGATTGATGGCCTTGCTGATGGCCTGCCTAGCCTCCTCACCCTGCAGGCCGCGTCACCAGACAGTGGAGGTGTCGATAGGGGGCTGAGCTACCACCAGAGTTTCTGATGGTGGCACCCGTGAGAGCTTGCGTGCAGAACCGGCTCCGCAACTTGCTTACATGTTGTGCAAGCCGAGACCGATGTGAGCCCGTGGAAGCACAGCGTGAACGACAGAACATTGCTGCTATAGCAGGTCTCACTTTTGCTTTCCCGTGACGCTGCATGAGGAGCGCGCCGAGCATGTGCAGCGCATCGGCGTGTTTTGGCTCCAACTCTATACAGCGGCGATACAGGCGCTCTGCATCCTCGAGCTTTTTAGCAGCGTGAAGCGATGATGCCTGTATCACACGCAACAGAAACAGCGCAGGCTCTGACCAGGGTACAAAGCAGCAAGTCCGTCAGAAGATTCTGATGGCTGACGTGTCGTCGGCTGCCGCCGCTTTCATGGCCGCTGCTGACTGAGCACAGTATTAGCAAATACACACATCACTGCTCAAAACTGTGCAGCAAGCCCGCACCTCGTTAAACACCTCATCCGCTTGGCCCGCAGCTGCTGCTGTTACCATGTTGGTCCAACCCAGGGCACGAACGGAGCCTGGTGTTAAACGTGCGGTGATGTGGCAGCTCTAACACTTTTAAAAACCAGGCGGTATAATGTCGTTCTTCCTTGAATGCATCTTAGCATGGTGATACACAGGCAACAAATTGTGTCAGTGCCTGCGGGCTGCTGCCCCCGGTCCCCACCCCTGCATGATGCATTCCATACGGGGGTCGTAGCATCATCCCCATGGTCTGCGCATTGCATACCTCTGCCTGTAGCCGCATCTCAAGCTACCGCTTCACTTGCATGAATGTAAGTGCCCAAGGCGAACGGCTGACAACGAGGTTGCCGCTCTGCTGCACCGATTTCATACGTTACAGCGTGTGTTGCATTGACAGTGGCACGGAGCACCCACATGAGAGCAGCGCAACAACACTCAGATTCTCAAGGCAACACAGGTCACGATCAGCCGCTTTCAGGGCACTTATGCAGTGCCCGGCAGCTTGTAAACGCTGATCCAATCGCAGTTTTGGCGGGTGGATGTGACCAACGCATGCGTGCATGATGTGCAGGAAGGCATATGGCGCAAGCACCCGCCATGTCATGCAACAGCTGCTGTACAGTGGATTGAGTGAAGCACAGTTCACGAGGTCGGTTGGAGTGGTCACAGTCCCATCATGTTCACCGGTCCTTCAAGTTTTCACAAGGTTGTGACACAGACCGCAGCGTAGTGCTGTTTGCATAGGCGCATCAGCAGCATCCTCTCATCATCCTATACCGGTAGTGTAGTCACCACGAAGTCAATCACAGCAAGGGTTTGCATAAGGTGAACTACGAATGGCCCAACAGCCCATCATCCTGACTAGCAGTACGGTATGCATTCTTGTTGGTGCGGGCATTATTGATTACTTATTAATAGCCGCATGGACGCATGATTGCCGCCCACCGGGCAATCGTGCTAGCTGCGCTGCACCCACAGCTGCAACAGAGTGGGCTGGCGCTGCCGCTTGCCCCCTGTGGCGGGGGCGCCGCCGCCCGCAACGCCACTGCCGCCGACAACCGCTGGCCGCTGCAGCGCGGCTGACGCAGCAATCGACTGAGCAGGCGCCGGTGCCGGTGCTGCCGCTACAGGCAGCCATGCAGCACCGCCGTCGCCACGTAGTGGCGGCGCAACACGCGCTGCTGCCAGCGGGGCCGGCGCCGCTGCAGATGGCGCAGCCAGCGCCAGGTGCGTCAATGCCACGGGCGGCGCCGCCACGGCGCGCGGCGCACTCCCGGGCATGCGCGGGCTGCTGGCCCCCGTGTTGGGGCGCGCCTGGCCCGGTGGGGATGACAGGAAGCCAGCCAGGCCCCCCGCGGGGAAGGCGCCCGGAGATGCCGCGCCAGCTGTCATCCCGGGTTGACCCACGGGTGCCGCCACGCGGGCTGCATGAGAGCGCGGAGAGAAACCAGCAAATCCGCCGATGCTGCCGGGCATCGTCATCATTGCTGCAGCAGCAGCTGGTGTTGACCTTGAGGGGGGGCGCTGGTCGGCGCCGGTTGGAGGCGTGGAGAGCAGGGTCGCGAACGAGGGGCCTGCGGCCAGCAGCTGCTGCGCCTCTTCACCGCCACCACCGCCATGCCGTGAGGCGCAATCCTCAGGAAGCTGCTGCCCCTGCTGCTGTGGCGCCTGCGCCCGCTGCCATGCCGCCCCCTCCATATCCCGCTGCGGCTGCAGCTGGGGCTCTTGCGGTCGCCGCCAGTCCTGCTGCAGGCATTGCGGGGCGGACGCCCGACGCATGCCATACGCCCAGCATTCCTCCTGCCCGTCACACGCCGTCTCATCCGCTGCGCCCAGCAGCTGCATCCCGCCAGCGGCGTCTGTGTGCAGCAGCATGTCGTGGCACGGCCCGCCTGCATCTTCCGGGAAGGGAAAGGAGCTGGGGACGTGCTGCGTGTGCTGTGTCTCATCCACTCTCGAGATTGAGCGCATGCTGCACTGCACGGTCAGCTCCTCACACCTCCCCTGGAGGGAATCAAACAGCCGATTACGATGCTGCCCACCACCATACCGCAGGTGTTGATCTAGGTCATCCACATCATCATTGTCATCTTGCACGGTTTCAGGCTGCGCGCTGGAGTTGCTGCCGGCGTTGCTGGCCTCACAACCAGAAATGGCGGCCGCCATCTCCTCAGCAATACGCGCAATCTGCTCGGAATCCAAGCGCTCAATCCCGCCACTTGCACCTGCCAAACCCTCATCCTCGCCATCGCGCCACCGCGCATGACCATCCCGCTGCTGCTGCTGCTGCTCGGAGCGCTGCTGGGGCAAGGTGGGGAAGGGGATCCGGCCGGGCTGCCCCTCAGCGCCGCCGCACCTTCCACCCAGCTGCAAGGGCGGCACCACAGGGCCGGCGGCAGCCGCAAGCGCTGCCTGGAAGGGCGATAACGCGCGTGCCCCGTGTGAGAGCGGTACGTCAACCTCCGGGGCGTAGTACTGCTGGCGGTACGGCGATGGTGGGGAGCGGTGCTGCTGGTGGCGTGTGGGCGAGCCCATGCTGACACTGGCACTCTCCGTCTCCGCCGGCGCTGCCGCGGCAGCCTCAAGCCATGAAAAGTGCATCGCGCCTTGCGAGTTTGCGTTTGCATGTGTCGGGCTGTCCTCTCCCGCGGTCATCACAACGGGATGCGGAGAGGCCGCGAACGGATGGAACGGCGACGTGTGCGGCGAGGGACCCGTGGCCGCAGCTGCCAGCAGCGCCGACCGCGGCGTGATGGGCTTGCGGGGCGTGGGCGGCTGCCGGCCGGACGCGCCGAACGGGCTGTGGACCACACATCCAGCGAGACCGCCGATGACATACGCGTCATGCGCTCCCGCGGCATGCGGGCTGCGCTGGCGAGGGGGCGATTCATCAAGCCCTCCTGCCGCTGCTGCTGCTGCCATGATTGCTGCGGGGGGAACAGCCGGAGGTGCCATTATGCCAGGCACAGCGGCAGGTGGCGCCGCTGCAGCTTCCGCAGCATTGCGATCCAGGTCGGGGCTGCCGTGCTCGCAGCGGGTGCGGTGGCGATAGCGGCCACCCACACCAGCGCCGCTGATGGGCGGCAACAGCTCCCCAAACACGCCTCCGCACCCACCCCTACCTCCCGCCTGGCCTCCAGGTGCACCTGGCCATTGGCCTCCGTAAGCCGCCGCCGGCAGCAGCGCTGCATGGTGCCGCTCCGATTCGCTGGCGCCGGGGGAGCCCAAGCCCGAGCCTGCCTTGGGGCTATCGCTGCCAAGGCCCAAGGCCTCTGCTGCCGTGACGGTGCTGCTGGTGAGGCCGGTGCGCGCCCTCTTGGTGGGCGTCGCACGACGGCCCAGTGCTCCAGGGGAGGCAATCGCCGCCGCCGGCGACGCCATGGGCACGTGCGCCGGGGGCAGCATCAGCCCGCTGCCCGCCATGCGATGGGATGCCATGGATGCCATGTGCATGCCGCCGGGCAGTAACGCATGCTCGGAAGCACCTGCTGCATGGCCGGATGGGGATGCATGCGGCAGCGCGGGCGCACGCATGGCGGACATGGGGGGGGGGTGGCCGCTGCATGCAGGCGAGCTGACCAGGCGTGCGCCGCCGGGGCTAGCGGTGCCAGCAGGACACGGCGGTGGTAGGCTCGGCGATGCGAGACAGTGCAGGAAGTCATGAAAGTCAGGCGATGCGGCGGATGCGCTCTCCCGTCGCGCGTGGCTGTGGCTGCCCGCTCCCAACGCTTCACCGCCCACGCCATGGCCCGCGCCAGCTGCAGCGTGTTGGGTCATGTGCGCGGCGCCTGCATGCTGTGGGGGCAGCATGCACGCACCCGCCGCACGGTCCGCGCCCGCGGCGGCTCCGCCAGGCACAGGCGCTGCATGGCAGTCCTCGTCGTCTCCCACCAGAGGGCCGTTGGATGCCCCATGCAGATGCTGCTGGTACTGGTCCTCATGCTGAGACCCGCCGTCCGCATTAATGCCTGCTGCTGCTGCCACCACATGCCTCCCGGCACTGCCGGCACCAGCTCGGCGCGGGGACCTGGCCATGACGTGCATCAAGCCGCGCTGAGCTGACCCAGGCGGCGAGGGTCCTGCAAGGGAGGATGCTGCCGCTGCTGGTGCAATGGGGTGAGACGGAGGCGCAACAGCACGCGCACGACTGGGCGTAGGCGGTGGGGGGGGCAGGGGTAGGGGTCTGGGGGGCAGCATCATGAAGAGTGCATCCCCCGAGGGGGGGCAGTTCTCCTGTTCGAGTCGAGAGGGCATCCGGGCATGTGGAGGCGCACACACAAGTCAGGCAGACGCCCCGGTACCGGCAAAAGGCACCCTCACCTGCTCAGCACCAAGCTTGCCCCTCTCAAAGCTTCCGTGCACGTGTGTTTTGTGTGTTTGTTTGGTTCCCAATACCCCATCATGTGCATGATGACATGTCCGCACGGTGTGATGCGTTCTCTGTCCATCATAGCAAGCCAAGGTGGTATCGCTTGTGCATGCACACTCACACACCTTATCGGGTAGCGCTTGTGCATGTACACACGCACGCACCTTGTCGTCGAAGCTCTCAGCGCCCTCCCCGTCAGCCGCGTCACCAGCGCCCGCGCTCCCGCCCGCGCGCCCAGCACCAAAGCCGCCGGGGCCGCCGAACCGGCCGCCCCCATCTCCGCTGTAGTATCCCATCGTGATGGCCTGGATGCTGGGCGTCTCCATCATGTCTGTATCCACGCTGTTACTAACAGCCACGATGGCTCCGTCATGCAAGTCACGGTGGTGGTCGGGGAGCTCCTCATCATCGTCACGGCCGTCATCGCTGTCAGCGTGCGCGTCCGCGTCCGTGGCGTCAGGCACCACCACCCCACGGCTCACCAGATCCAGTGCAGGCAGCACTGAGGCGCCGTCGATTGGCAATGCCGACAGCCGTGCCTGCAGCAGCCGAGCGCGTTCCGCATGTGCACACACAAACACACGGAGCTCACAATTCTGCACACAGCACGGCCCCACGAAACACACTGCATGGCTCCACTGGAGCATATTCCTGCAACACACACTTCAAATGCTGCCGTTGATCATGCGTACAGGCTTGAGAGCTCCCATTACAGGGAGTGCCGTTGCGCATTTGCGACCATGCATGCCCATGTAGCAATCGCATGCATCTGAGGGTCTCACCTGTAGAGCAAGCTCGCGTGGGGAACGGTTGGGGCGGGGAGAGGCGCCGCCTGCTGCCGGCGCCGCCATGCCCCCCCACCCGGCGCCCAGGAGCCCAGGAGACACACCGCCCGCACTGCCAGAGGCGGCCCCGCTGCCAGCACTATAGCCAGCATCGTAACCAGGAGCAGAGCCGGCCGCCCGGGACCTGCTGATGCTGTCCAGCGCCGCGCCTGCGGCAAGGCCGCCGTGGCCATGCTGCTGATGCTGACCCGCTCCTGGAGCAGGCGGAGGGAAAAAGAGGCCCAAAGGGTCCAATGCATCCCCCAGCTGCTGCTGCCATTCAGCCGGCCGGCTTGCATCCTCACGTGCGCCGCCGCTCCTGCTGCTGCTGTTGTCGCTGCTGCCGCCGCTGCGACTCCTGTCCCATCCCGCTGCCTGCACGACGTGCTGCTGGGCTGCTGCTGCTGCCCCAGCCCCGCCGTAGCCATCAAGCATATGATGGCCAGCACTGGAAACGGACGCCGCCCCGGCGCTGCCGCCGCTGCGGCTGCGGCTTCCGCCGCCCAGCAGCACGTGCGCGATCCCGTTCGGCGGCGTGTGCCTGGGGAAAGAGCGGGAGGGGGACAGCGTGGGGGGCAGCGAGCCAGAGCCTGAACCGGAGCCCTCCCAACCCAGGCGTGAGCGCGCACGTAGAATGCCTGCAGCGGTGGCAGAGCCTCCCCGGGGCGAGGGCTGGCTGCGGAATAGCCCGGCGCTCGTGGGTGAAGGGGGCGGCACCGCTTGGGGCGGCCACGCACTAGCACCGTTGCCTAGCTGATTCATGTGTGCACCACCACCACCACCGCCACCAGCGTTACCGCCCATGTCGCTTCTGCTACCTGTGGAGCACCCTGAAGGCTGGGCCACCCTGCCTGCTGCTGCTGCGCCACATGCAGGGCCAGTCACCGTAGCGGCGGCACCGGGCGGTAACGCTAGGGCTGATCCAAGGCTGGGTGACGGCGCTCTGCTGGTGCGTACGGGGGAGATGGATGCAAAGAGGCCCATGAGGGGCGAGGAGGAGGGGAGGAGGTGGTGGTGGTGGTGGTGCGCAGGCTCAGGCACCACATCAGGCGCCTCCCGGTCCGCCACAGCGCCTGTTGCTACAGGGGCTGAGCCGACAACCGTGCACGACGCGTCCACCCGTCCCTCTGCTGCTGATACCTCAGCAGGCGTTGCGGCCGCAGCAACCCCGGGCGGGCGCTCCTCTTGCTGTGGCCAGGGGAATGTGGACACCATGCCAGCTGCGCTCCGCACAAGACCAACAGGCGCAGCTGTTTCTGTTTCCGCTATAGCGGACCCGAATGCAGCAGCCTCCAGCGGCACCAGACGTTGCTCGCTCGCGTGAGCGTCCGCAGCGCGTGGCGCCTCTGCAGGCGGGCCGGTTGTGGCAGTTGTCGGCGTTGCAGTTGGGCCGTGTTGCGCCGGGGCGGGCGACCTTGCGAGTCCTTGCAGCGCGTGGGGCTGCTGAGGCAGCGGCGAGGCCTGCTGGTGCTGGTGATGCTGCTGTTGGGAGGGCCGTACACTGGTCCAGGGGGTGCCAGAGCCGCCTTGGCCTGCAGCCTTGTCACGCTCGCGCCCTCCGGCACCTGCTGCTGCTCCCGCTGCCGCTGGCTGCATTGCCTTCATGGCGGGCAGGCGCTGCTGCACGTACGTGCGGCCCGCGCTCAGAAGCACGCTTGGCAGCGGGGAGGACAGCAGGGCGGCGGCAGCACCAGGGGCAGGTTCAGGAGGAGCAGCAGCAGCGGCGGCGGCCCCGAGCGGTCTGGAGGGCTTCATCGTAGCAGGCGTCGGGACAGCCACAGGCGCGGCAGCGCCGCCTGCAAGCACATCAAACACGCAGGAACAGCCGGTGACGGTGGCAGTGACAGTAACGAGTCGCTGAGGCTACCCTCAAGCGCGTCATGTGATGGTGTCACAGCCGCATCACAGTGCTGCGATAGCGCAGGCCAAGGCAGTCGACATGAAGCAACACGCAGCCTGGGGGGGCTGACGTTCCCTGGTGGCTGCCATTGCTGAGGTGCAGGTCACATGAACCAGGCAAGAGATGGTGATTCGAGTAAGGGCGGAGGTGATGCAATTCACCAGCCTTCCCCCCCGTCTCGTGACTTACGCCACTCTGCACACCCAGTGAGTGTTGGCTCACCTTCCTTGCGGGCTGCTGCCTCTGGCCCCAGCGCGCTGCCTCCTCCACCCACAGCAGCGTCGGCGCTAACAGCACCATTCGCCGCCGCTGCACCCTCCCCAGTGGAGCTGGTGGCGGCAGCAGGCGTGTCGGCCTTGGCGAGGGTCCACACCCGCAGCTTGCTGTCGTCGCTGCAGGTGGCCAGCTGGAAGAGATCCATGCCGCACCATGCCACCCCGGTCACCTCCATCTCTGACCCTGACAGCACGGTGACGGGCTTGGAGCGGCCATTGACCTGAACGCCAGGAGCGACGGCACCACAATGAATGAGGCAACAATGAGGTGATTGCATACGACAATGTGATTATGTGCATTCAATCAAGTACCGTACCGGCATGCAGCCGTCCCTCAACACAGCGGCTCTGTGCAGAGTGTCAGGGATACACCAGATACGCTCACGCCACATTGCCTTGTGTTAAGGACTAGGTTGGGGCCAGCAGCAAAGGCGCGGCGCATAATGGCCAGCTTTGATGGACCGGCACATGCGTGCTGGGAGCACACCAAGTCCAACCCCACAGCAGTAGCTGCGCAGGCAGGCAGGCAGCCATGGTCACAAGATGGATCATGTCGCACTGGTAGCACACCTGCCAGATGTATGCGCTGCTGTCGCGCCCGCCGTCATTGCCCGAGTTGCAGCCCCCCACAAAGTACCCCCCGCAGGGGCTGAACGAGCTGCGGGTGTAGAATGACGGCGCCACCGCCCCTGGAGTCGCAAACTCGCCCAGCGGGCCGCGCTGCGGCTGCGTGGCGTGCATGAGGAAGTGGTGGCCGTCGTTGCAGGTCACCAGCAGGCGCTGACCTGCGCGTTGGTGCGCGGGGTGTGGTGCAGGGGGTATGAGTAAGAGCCGTCAGGGCACACCATCAGATATGGTAAGAGCAACAACTGACAGACGTAGAGAAGGCACCGAAGGACTGACAACAAGCAAGCAGGCAGTAGGCAAAGTCAAGGGATTCAGATTATGAGATACTTGCAAGCCAAGCGACATCCATGCAGTGAGGGTCCAGGGCCTCGTCATCTGCGCCCGCGCCTAGGAGCCACCACGGGTCAAGTCATGCGCACCTGAGGGGGACACCTCCAGGTGTGCAACGCCCCGGGTGCTCTTCTGATCTTGCCCCCTGCACGCAAAGCTCGCCACCAGCGCGTCGTTGCCGCCGCCGCTGCCGCCGCCGCTGCCGCTGCCCCCTGCTGCTGCAGCCTTGGGCTTGCTGCTGCCGCCTGCGCGGCTGCCTGCCAGCTGCTGCTGCCCCGGCGCGTCCCATGACTGCACGGCAACGCCCGGCATGCGCACATCCCAGTACCTGCAAGCACACCGCACACGACCACCACAGAGGCAACCTCAAGCGAGGACCGAACACAGCACACTGTGGGTGTTGCCCACAATCTCCACACACCCATCAGCACACAGGATGCACACAACGTCAGCGCTGCAGTGAGGCATGCGCACAATGTCAGGGAAGCGCCAGGCGTGTGTGAGACAGCGTGTGCCCCGAGGTGCCGTACGAGCAAGCGCTTACTTACTTGACGATCGTGTCAGCGGCGCCCGCGCTGGCCAGCAGCTGGGAGTGCGGCAGGAAGGACACGGACGTCACCACGGCGGGGGCACGCTTGGCCTTCTTGCTGCGGGCGCCCGTGCCTGCAGGTGCACTCGACGCGTCCGGCGTGTTGGCGGCCTGCCAGCACACGCACAGCCACACATGCACAGACAAGCCGGAGCCGGTCAGCGGAAATGCGTGCAATCAAAAACGCGCGGAAACGTGCAATCAAGACGCACAAAGTCAAGCAACGATGCCGCCAACGCCCCTGTGGCAGCTGCAAGGCTTGCGGCATGCTGATGGCGTCCGCCTCACCTCTTGTGTCCACACGCATGCGTAGCTGTTGCCGCGGCTCTGGTCGCGCGCACGCGTGTCCCACAGCTTGATGCTGCCGTCGCGTGAGCCTGCAGTCGGTGGGCAAGCGGTGCCCGATCAGTAAGGAAATCGTTTGCAGTTATCCTGGGAGTGGTGTCGCCCTGTGCATACACCCAAGGGCGATGACACGGTGCCGGCCTTCAGCAGGTTCTTTGAAAAGGTGTCAGCTGGCTGTCGTAGCCCGTGCTCCGGAACCACAAGCTCTTCCTATGCAACAGGCTTTTGATGCCACCGGTGGCGCAGCTTTCAGGGGCTCAGTCATGCCAGTTCAAGGTTCAGGGCTGGATTCACACCAACAATGCCGGAGGCGAACAGCTTTTAGCGCCAGTCACTGCTCACCTGACGCAAGCACGTCCTCGCACTGAGGCAGTGGACTGAGCGTCTTTAAGCTACCGGTATGGCCGAAGCAGAACCCAAGGGACTGAGCCGTTGTTGTGTCCCATACGCCAATATCCTGGCTTCCGGCAGCGGTGTAAAGCACCGAGTCTTTCTGCAGTTGAGGAAGCGCCCAACAGTTGCCGTGGGGTGAATGCTGGTGGGGCACAGCGGCACACTGCCAATATAGCAAGCGCCAGTCAGAGAAAGGGAGTTGATACAGGCTGTATTCGTACCTTTGCCCAGCATATGTCAAATATGCAGTTGTTGTGGCACAGGAAATTAGCGCGGCGGTACTGTCCGTAATTGTGCGACAACGACGCGGTGTTTAAACCGGTAGGGTCTGAGGTGTCGTATATCGACACCCAGCCCTCCTGAAAGGCGACAGCAACCAGCTTCCCATGCTGGTATTGCTGCACAAGTCAGCGAACAAGGCAAACCCAATCGTCAGTGACAGACACGTGCGAGATTCGTGCAGGCATGAATCAAGTTCAGCAGCAGCCGGAGCCTCACCTTGCTGTATGCGTTCACAAGCGGGACCGATGGGAGGCCTTCTGGGTTGAGTACAACGCTGGAGCACTTCTCCACCTCAAGGTTGAGGCCTGTGTTGCTCAGGCTGTTTCCAAGCGCGTGCAAGCGGGGACGTCGACCTGCGGCAAGTATGCGATGGTGAACAAATCAACACAGGGAGTGTCCACACAGCGCATGGCGTTTATCCAGACACATCTGAACCATAAGACACGCCTCAGCAGCAGCTGTTGTAACCCCACTCACCGCCTTGCCACCCCAGCTCCCTTTGCTCCAAAGCAGAAAGCATTCCGCAAGCTCCACGCACGCCCTACGCCTCTTGGGCGCGGGGTGCCTTGCGCGCAACTGGTTGATTACACGCAGCGCTGGCAAGGGCTGGCGTGCTGATGTCAATACAAACGGGCGCCCGAACCAAATGTTTTCAACCCAAGTCAACAACAGATGCCCAGTGAGCTACTTGGTGGCGAGTATGAAGTACGCACTGGAGGGTATCATTGTAATTCAACGCCTTGTCATATGTGAGACGCGCATGTAGGCAAGGGTTTCGACTTGTGTTGCCGTGGCGCCTTTCATTTGAGTGTTTGAAGCTTGAATGTCCCTCACTTTTTACCCCTTCACATTCCTGAGGTCCATGCCTGACATATTAGGAAGGTTCCTGCACTAATCTCACACCAAAACCCAGGTACGGCGTGTCCTCACTTTACCTTCTATGGCCTGAGGGCGATTCCACCGTGCCGCGCCGCCAGAGCGCGCACGCTAAGTCGCCAACTAAGCAGACTGCAATGGCGTCGACAGCTCCTGCTGCTATCCACAGGCTTGACGAGAAGGTGGTCAACAAGATAGCAGCAGGGGAGGTGATACAGCGCCCAGCTTCTGCACTGAAGGAGATGCTGGAAAACAGCTTGGATGCGGGTTCGACACAAATATCGGTGTTGGTTAAGGAAGGCGGCAATAAAATGCTCCAGATACAGGACAACGGCTCTGGTATTAGGGTGAGCACAGCAGCAGCAGCAGCTCTCGGTGACTTGCGAGACGATCCTCCACACAGCCTGCACTCACCACTGCACGCACCAGAGCAAGGTTGCATGCACAAGAACGAGCAAGCAAGGTTGCAACATGATGACGCTCGTGGCTTGTCATGGATAATCGCTTCAAACCTTCGCCAGCGGCGTTCTTTACTGTATGTTCTGCAGAAAGAGGACCTACCAATCCTGTGCCACCGCCACACCACTTCGAAGCTCAACCAGTTCGAGGACTTGGAGACTATTGGTACACTTGGATTTCGTGGCGAAGCGCTTTGCAGCATCAGCTTCGTTTCGCACATGACCGTCACCACAATGACGCATGGAGCCATGTATGGCTACCGTGTTGCCTTCAAGGCAAGCTAACAGACTGGCCGCACATGAAACCAAGTCGCACAGTCCAGCGTGGATAGCCCTCACGCCAGGACCACTTGGCGCTGAATGCACAACGCCCACAGCAGCTTGCCCTGATTATTCGCATGACGGCGCCTGCCTCAAGTGTAGCGTGGCCTGGCCCCATCTATGGGCACTGTGGAAAGGCTGGGTCAGGCTGGGGCAGCCATGTCTCTCTGCCCTATCCCATCCCAGTTCACTCGCCGCGTGCACTGCCTGTGGCGCGCGCGCAGGACAGCGAAATGGACGCGGCAGGGCCGAAGCCTGTGGCATCAGTGCCAGGCACCACCATCTGCGTGGAAGACCTCTTCTACAACATCCCCACCCGCAGAAAGGTCTGCATGGGCCTGCAGCATGCAACAATTGAATGGTCAGGGCTCCCGAACTGGTGGTGATACAGTTCTGCCATCCATCACTGCTGCGTAATTGTACCATGTGGTCATCACGACTAAGCCGTTTGGCGGGTGTGACGCTGTGTGCAGGCGCTACGCAGTGCTGGCGAGGAGTACAGCCTTGTACTGGACATCATGCAGCGGTACGCTGTGTACTGCACGGGTGTGGCCATCAGCCTGAAGCGCCATGGCGAGACGCGGGCCGATGTCAACACGCAGGTACCAGGAAGGGGTGGGGGTGGGCGTGGGAGTGATCGTGAACATGTCAACCACGAACACGCTTTATGGCATGCAACACACATGCAAACTAAATTTACCCTGGAGGGCACCGTGCCAGGTGACTCGAGTGAACCACATCATGATCCTCCTTGCATGCTTGGCCGCTGACAACATCCACAACCCACACCAAAGCAACCCCCACCAGCTTGCTTGCTGCAAGGTCCCTCGGTGCAGCGCCCAACTGGCTGCCTTCCGCACTCTCCTGCAGGCGAGCGCAAGCCGCCTGGACAGCATCCGTGGCGTGTACGGCCCCGCGGTGGCTAAGGAGCTGCTGCCGCTGAGCCTGAGGCGCGGGGACAGCGTGGGCCCGGATGTGGGGCTGGACCAGGGCATGGCGTACCGCATAGAGGTGCGTACAGCGTCCGTTATTCATCACCCAGGCATCGTCAGTACTGAAGGGGTCGTCAGGTACTTCAGTGGTCTTGCGGTGCAGCGGACGGAGTGCAGCACCGCCATCCCACCGTTCCTGCAGGGTGGCGGTGATGTGGTTGTTGATGGACTCCGCTTGTCCCCTCCGCCTGTCCACATCCGTATCACGGTGGTAGCTCCAATGTACGGCACGCACTACGGCGGCGCCACGTATTGGATGCATCCCGACAAGTATGCAAGCACAATTCCTGCTCCATCCCCACCTGGATCCTGCATTCTGCCTCCTGCCCAGTCCCGTCAGCCCCTCCCCCCTCCCCCCTGTCTCACATTCGTGTTCTCTCTCCGCCGCCCTGTCATCCCCACCCCAAAACAACCCCCCCTGCTGTGCCCCGCCCCACCTCCCAGGGCTACGTGTCCGGCCCCGGCTATGGCGGCAAGAAGAGCGTGTTGGTGCTGTTCATCAATGGCCGCTGCGTGGAGAGCACGGCGCTCAAGCGCGCGCTGGAGGCCGTGTACGCGGCGGTGCTGCCTAAGGTGCGTGGCTGTTATGTTGCTGACGTGGTGTGCGGGCCACCGTCGAGGGGCAATGCATGAGGGTGCATGGTCATGGAAAGCATCTGCTGGGCCCTCGCCTGTAGTCACGGCCTCTGTGTTAACGGGCAGGAATCAAGCCAGCTCCACGGCATGACCGCGGGAAACAAAAGTGCCGTACGGTACTACCGACATGTTTGTGTGCAGCCATCATGACTGTTTCCTTCCTCGCCCCATGGCAGGCCACTCCAGACCCCACTCACCTTTTTTGTTTTATCGCGGGCTGGTTCGACTGTTGGTGGGCTACACGCACGCAGGCCCCCCGGCCCTGGGCGTTCCTGGATGTGAGGCTGCCGCCGCGCCATGTGGAGGTCAACCTGCACCCCACCAAGCGGGAGGTGGGCTTCCTGCACCAGGTGAATCACGCAGCCGACACCTCATGCATCGATCCAGGCACACATGTAACACCACACGTAACTACATAAGCGCACAGGCAGGTCTGGCCTACTGGGTTTCACGCAAGTGCAGATACCGCACAACCAAGTTGCACACAAGAGACTCCCTCATTTGTCCTGCCCTGCGTCGCTTTGTGCCTTGAAATGCCAACACCATAAGGCCCCGCTGGAACAGGGCCGTGTGCGACCGGTCCTTCTTGTACGGCTGACTGAATGGCCTTGTGTTATTACTCCGTCCAATGCCAGGATGATGTAATCGATGCCATCCGAGCAGCGGTGGAGGCCAAGCTGCTGGACGCCAATACCTCCCGTACATACGCCGCGGCTGCAGTACACGACCGGCTGACCACCACTTCCACCGCCTATGACTCATCCCAGCAGCTTCTCCTGGCTCCCATGGGCCCTCCCGGGACCGCCAAGCTGGGTGTGATGAAACCAGTACAGCCCGGCAGTACACAGCAGTACAATGATGACCGGCAGATTCAGGATGTTGATGCCGCAGGCGCAGGGCCGCGGCCATCGCAGTACAACGGCGCAGGCACTCAGAAACCGCCCCTGCCGCCGCCGCCCGCCTACCGACCAGACAAGCTAGTGCGCACTGATCACCGGTGAGTGAGACGTTGCGGCGTGGGACATGGCAGCAGTTGACACCGCATGGGCTGCACTGCGCAACGCTTGTTCGGGTCCGTCAGCAAAAGGCTGTCCGGCTGGTGGTACCTGGGTAATTGTGGGCACCGTATACACAAGGCTTGTGTTTGGGGCAGCCTGCCAGATATGGACTCCTGTGCGTTGGCGTGTCAAGGCAGCACTGCAGCAGCAGACCTGTGTGTCTTGTGCATGTGATGGGATACAGTATACTATGTATGTGTCCATCTGGGTGGTTCATCGCATCGGCACCATCATCACGCTCTACAAAATTCAATGTGGTGACGATGTTCCGGCACTTGAAACACAACTTGGAGTACTGCGGGCAAGGCCAACATGTAACTGCCTCATCACATTTGGTATGCGCGTGTATGTGTATGTGTATGCATGGCTGCAGGGCAGGGACGTTGGATACGTTTGTGGTGTCCGGCGCGGCGGCGCGCAGCGCAGCGCTGGCAGGCGCGCCGCCGCGCAAGCGCAGTGCGTCCGGGGAGGCGCTGCCGCGGTTGCTGGTTGCGCTGGACGTGCTGGGCATCACGCCGGCTGCCCCGGGCGTGGACGCCGCTGCCGCAGGCGCGGATGCGGATGTTGACATGGTGCGCGCGGCTGTGACGCCTGCTGCATGGGTAATCCAAGATCGACGATGAGTACTGGGAACTGGGTCGTGACCGCATTCATTGCAGTTCTCCAACCCAGCATTTCCAAAGCGCGGGCTCAGCGAAGCAACAGTGGTGCAGGGGAAAGGCGCGTCGTCGTTGGACAGCGCGCCATGCATGCATGCGCCCTGCATGCGTATGCAGGCTGGCGTGGCTGCTTCCGCCCCCGGCGGTGCCGGCCCCCCCCTGAAGCGTCTGCGCAGCGCTCCCCCGCAGCTCACGGAGCTGGACAGCGTGCGGGGTCTGCTGGCGGAGGCCGAGGGGGACTGCGCGGAGGGGCTGGCGGCACTCCTCAAGGAGCACTCGCTGGTGGGCATGGTGGGTGCCGCAGCGCCGCCCTCACCTGCTGATGCACATGTCAACATGTGTACGGCACAACGTGCATGGTACAGCAGTAGTTCGATGGTACGGTAGACGCTCTGCAATCAATTACGGCATTATGGGAGTGATGCCATTGATCACTCATCACGATTGATGTGAACCCCTCCCTCCTAGGAGTGCAATTTACAAGTGATGTGTATGGTGTCGGTGACGTGGCGTCGACATGGTGCACCGCGTGTTTACATGCGCGTGCTGTTCATGCAGGCGGATGCTACGTGCGCGCTGCTGCAGCACGGCACCAAGCTGTACCTGGCGGACGTTCAGCGGCTCAGCAGGGACATGTTCTACCAGCTCACACTGCGCAGGTAGCGTGTTGGTGGTGGGCGTAGCGCGTTGCGCATCGGCGGCATCGCGCATAGCGCATAGAGCGAGCGTGAATCCGTCAAGGGGTGATGCCGCTGGGGGAAACGAGGCTTGTCGTATAAACCGGCAACAAGTGCGGCAAGACATGAAGGAGTCTGAACTCCTCCAGTGCTGTAAATTGTAGCTTAAATTGTAGCTCAAATTGAAGATGACTTTTCACGGCTCGAACCCTGTGCTGCACACCACAGTCGACGCTCCTGCTGTCTTGTCGTTCCTTCCCTCCCTCTCGTCCCTCGCACCACACTGACAGGTGGGAGCACGCCACCCCGCTGCTGCTTGATCCTCCCCCCAGCATCGCGCAGCTGGTGGTGATGGGCGTGGCGCTCATGGAGGCGGAGGGATCGTGGCAGGTGCGGGCGCTGCCTCGCACCCTCCCTCCCGCACATACCGGTACTGACATTACCGGTATGTGTCAGTACCGGTGCTTAGTTATGTCAGTACCGGTGCTTAGTTATGATGTGACATCAAGCGGGCGGAGAGGTTGACTGCTGCTGAGACGGCAGCTGGGCGGCGGGTCAGTCCTCCCTGTCATCCTTGTCGCCCCCTCTTTGCCTGCCTCACGCACCTGACCTCTCCAGCCTACACCTGGATCATACGGGAGTGGTACTCTCACACCCTTTCCAGCCCGCAACACCTTTGCATCCATGGGTACTGAAAGATAGCATTTTGCAGGGGCTGGCCAACGGTGTCAATCACATCCATCGAATCCAAGCCTGCAGCGAGACGTGACCAAAACCGCTACCTGGCTACCTTGTATCATCTGTCACACTTTGTTGTAAGTTTGATTGACATGCCAATCAGGCCATTCATGGATGTCTGCTTGCGTGTGTGGGTGCCTATTGCCCACTGCCTAATGCATGTCTACTACGCGCAGCCCTGCGACGGCTCCCCGGAGGAGCTGGGTGAGCTGGTGAGCGCGCTGCTGGTGCAGAAGGCGGCCATGCTGCAGGAATACCTCGCCATACAGGTCGACGACCAAGGTGCGCGCGCGCGCGTCGATGATGCGCCTATTGTGCCGCCGTCTTGTGTTTGGGATGGGACACACCTATGCCATAAGTTATGGGTCACATCAGTGAGCTTGGGAGCATGCAGGGCTCATGCCTGCTTGGGTCCCATGTAGAACACATTAGGAGACCCAGGCTGAATTAGCAATATTGTGGGTCCTTATTCATTCATGGGCCCGCACCGGCTCCGCCGCTACAGGCCGCCTGGTGAGCCTGCCGGTGCTGCTGGAGGGCTATGCGCCCGACCTCGCGCGCCTACCAGACCTCATGCTGGCGCTGGCGCAACACGTGGACTGGTCCAGCGAGCGCGACTGCTTCCGCACCCTGGCAGAGGTGGGAGATGGGAGGTGGGCGGGGGGCTGTGTGACGAGCGTGGGGACTCTCGTTGGGGCGTGCGAGCCCTGCTGCCTCTGGGCCACAGACGGTGACCGCGCCGTGCTGGCCTGGCTGGGCAGGCGCCCTGCGACTCACAGTCTCACACACAGCAATGGCCGCATGCTGCATCTGCCGCACGCTCGTCCCACACTCACACATATTGCGCTTTGTTGGAGGTGGTCCGTTATCCTGAGGGCGCGCTCGACATTGAGTTGCATTGGTGTGTACGTCGATACCGGTACTCGCGGTCAGCCCCGGTATGCAGTCCGGACGCCACACCTGACCTGACCGGGGGCCGCTTGCGCGGCTTTAATACGTGTGTCCTGCAGGCGCTGGCAGATTTCTACGCCGTGCAGCCGCCTGTGCTGGCGCACGAAGAGGACGGGGACGACCGCAGCAACGAGCGGCAGCCGTCGGTGCGGCAGCAGCAAGCGCAACGCGGCGACGCGGTGGGTGCGGCTGTCAGCGGTGCACCGGCTGTTGACACCCAAGGTGCCCCCTCGCTTTGCGATGCCCCGCTCGTGGACGATGCCAACAACGCTGCCTCGGCCGCTTTGAGACCGTCATTAGAACCGGGAGATGAGGACGGGAATGGCAATGGGGATGGGGACGCGGTCATGACATCTGCTACCGCTTCTGTTGGCCGGTATGAGGGTGACGTTAGCCATTGCGGACTTGCCAAAGGCCAGCAGGAACTGGCAGCAGTAGATGTAGATCGGGACCTAGCATGCGGCGTGCAAGGCCAGCGGCTGCCGCAAGACCAACACGCGACTCCGGAGCACGGCCAGCCTCGAGATCAGGTTGATGCGCGGAGTCCAGCGGGTGCAAGCAGCGCCGGTGGGGCTGAGCGTGCCGGCCAAGGTGCAACCGGGACGCCAGGCGGTGTTGCGGAGGTGGGAGGGGGGGTGGAGGCGGCGCCCACACCGTGCCCGGGGCCCGTGGCAGCGCAGGCCGCGACGCACCGCGTGCGCAGCGCCAAGGAGCTTTTGGAGGCGCGCGAGTGGACCATCAAGCACGTGAGTGTACCGTTCCCCGGTTGGATTCAGCGGGCGCAGGTTGCAGCCTGGTTGCAGCAAGTGCGGCATTAATCGATGCATTGACGAGCACCATTTATGTGCTTTGTCTGCCTCCTGTGTGTTTCCTGTACCCCTGGATGGTGTGCTGATGGCTAGCGCACCTCCCAGTCTGGAAAGCGACGCGCTATAGCCCACACTGGCTGAAGTCTGTGAGGGTGTGAGGTGGTGGGATATAGCGCTCTTGGCAGGTGCAGAGGGCCATTGCCTGCGACAGTGCATGCCGGCAATCACATGGTAACGATGGTGCTGTCCGCCGCCCGTGTGTGCGTGTGCAGGTGGTGCTGCCGGCGATGCGCACATGCGTGCGGCCGCCGCGGTGCCGCGCCTCAGACGGCGCGTGTGTGCAGGTGGCGGCGCTGGAGAAGCTGTACCGCATATTCGAGCGCTGCTGACGTGGCGTGTACCGTACGATGGGGTGGCAAGGCACCAGCAGTGCCGTACCCAGGCACAGCGCTTGCAACGCTTGCATTCCCTGGCAAACGCAATGCATATATGGAAATGACAATATTATTCGCAAATACGAAGGGAAGAATCGTCCTTCCTTGTTGAGTTAATGATTGAATGCAGGCCTTATGCTAATGCATGCAGCATGCTTCGTTTCTGTTTTTGGCTGTGCGATTCTCTTGCCCGCACCGCACTCGCAGACTAATGCCTATGATAACAAAGTGTTACGCGCTGGCTACGGTAATCTTCACGCCCATGTGGCTATGGCACCCCTATGCCGCATGTAGCAAGGTACTCGTGTACAATATTTGGCAAGAGTGGCAAATTCCATGGGCAAACTCCCAGGCCATCACCCAACCAAAGCCTATGCACCAGGAATTGCGGCTGACGCACCGTTTGCTAACATGCGTGTTCATTAGCCCCAAACCGGTTGGGCTGATGAACAAGCACAACTGAACTGCTGTGGGTCCGTTTGGTGTGTGCACGGCCCCGCGGCACGCCACATTGCACAACGCCGACACGAGGGCGGCGATGCCTCTGCCATTGCTTTCCTACGAGGTGGGGCGTGTGCCAATACTCGGGAGCGCATTTTGATGCAAACGCACTGAACCGTGCCGCGAACCCCACTGTGCACTCTCACTCCATGCAGCTGGCCTTTTGCTGCCGGGCGTCCATATGCTACGTTAGCACGCGTGTTGCAGCCTCCCCCTCTGCCGTGTGATGGCCCTTCCCACTGCATTGCTTCGCCGCTCGCACCACGGACAGCGCGTGTCACTCCTTGCCCCTTACGAGCTCGTGGTGTCATTCCCTTGGCCAAACCCAGTTAACGATTGACGGCCGTCAGCAGTGCACTCAAGGAAGTTTACAGGACTGCATGCTGCAAGCATGGATATGAAATATGGCATCAAACATGCCATGTTGTCGTACTGAGCACGGCGGTGTAACCGAGTGAGGTGTGTGCAGCGATAGGTACAGCAGCAGTACGCGGTGTGGCACATTATTCCGCGCATACCGGTACCAACATGCAGACGCACAACAATCACAGCGCTACTGCCTTCAGATCAGATCAGGGGTTGTGTTCACACGCTCACTAGCCTCAGCATGCTACCAGGTAGGTAGGTAGGTATCTCTGATGATGGTTGCACTGGCAAGGTAAGGTCACTTTTGCTACCATGGTCATACGAGGCTCGCTCACACGGGTGTCAATGGCAGCTGTCCGGCCCCATACGCATGAACCGAAAAGCCAAAGCCGGATGTACGAGGCTCTCATGCATCTCCTGACAGAAATAGCTAAGCTCACAGCACTCCTAGCATTTACGGCTTTTCCGTGTGCGGCATGGCGCCACATACGCACATATAAACTACGTGGTTCGTGTCAAGGTGGTCAAAAGCTCACCCCGTCCATGCAGTGTGGTGTGGGCTAGGGGTGGAGTCCAACGTGTATGTCCGATGCGGTCGCTAACCGTGTCCAAATCAAATGCACGACAAAGAAACGGCAGACTTGCTGCATGAGTGGCACAGGCGAAGAGCGGGGTAATACAAACAAACCAAATGCAGAGAGAGAGCCGGGGTGGCAGCCAGAGAGTCAGCCAGCCTGCCAGCGTGGACCTACAGCAATTCATACAAGCGGGGCGCGAAGCAAAACGGGTGTGCAAACGGTATCGCAGGCAACGTATTGCCTTCATGCCAAAGCACGGCTTTCTCGATGCTTGGTTAATGGCAGCGCTGAGCGTACATGCTTCTGAACGGCCTTGAAATCGATTTGGGGTGCATCGAGTGGAATGGGGACGAGGATGAGTAGAATAGTTTCAGGGTCGACTTGGGACCTGACAAGCGGGCAGAGCTGGGCGTGTGTTTAGAGTTGTTTGGTTCCCGTGGGGCTGGGCATGTGTGTGTGCGTGTGGCAATAGCTAGCAGCACACATGACCCAGCGGCTGCACTCAGCTCTCAAAGGACAGCAAGAGAACAGACGAATAGAGAGATCGGGTAAATCGCTGCACGATAGGAGGTAAGAACACCGTGGCCTGGGGGGCATGGACTATACGATCAGGCCGCAAGTGCAGCGCCAAAATTCTGAGCAAGGGCTATCATTCACCATGCTATCACCATTAGAGCAGATCCGTTTCAGGAGGCTGTCAAGTTGATTCCTGTGGATCTGAGACTGCTGCAACGCCTGGCTCAAAGCGTCTCGTAGCGCGTCTGCGGCTTCTGCACGCACGACTTGAACACGCGCGCCAGCCCGCACCACGCGTGCCGCACCGCCTCTGCGCCGGCGTCCGCGACCGCCACGAACGAGTTGCGCCGCCCGCTACGCGCAAAGCTCGCCGCGGCCTCGCCGGCCCCGCGAGCCACCGGCGGCGGGCCGCCGAACGCGACCGAGCCCTCGGACTCCTCGTACCCGTCGATTGCATCCTCCGGTGGGATGAGCACCTCGCTGGCGTCCTTACGGCTGTTGCCGCCGCCATGCGCCAAGCTGTGGCGGCTGGCGGCGCTGATGGCGCCAACGGGGGACAACGGCCACCGGGGCCTGCCGGGCCCGACGTGCGCCGCTGCGGCGTCGGACGCGTGGTTGTCGCTGTACTGGTGCGGCGCGTGGCGGCCGTGCGTGGCGGAAGCGGGGCTGGCCCGTAGCGTCCTGCTGGGCTGGGCCTCTGCGTCGAGCGTGCTGTGCTCTGGAACCAGCGGCTCGGACAGCTCGCCGCTAGCTGTGGTGGCGCCGCCGTGGTGCAGCTGGCGCGCTGCTGCGTGCAGCGCGGCCGCGGGCCAGGACGGCTTGCCGCCGCCCGCGTGGTGCTGCTGGTGCGCCTGCCGGTGCAGCGGGTTGACGCGCACATCACGCTCATCCACCGCATCGTCGGTGGCGTTGCCGCCGCCGCTGCTGGTCCCGGCCCCCGGCGCAGCGTCCGCAAAGAGCAGGTGCGCAGCCTGCACGGGAGACGCGGCCGGCTGCGGCCCACCATGCACAGGCTGCTGTGGGGAGCCCGCCGTGACGAGCGCCTTGTCCGCGGCCTTGACGGCCCGCCAGCAGCGCTGCAGCTGCATCAGCTCCTGCATGTCTGGCGCGAGCTCGGGGCGCTTGGCGGCGAGCTCCGCCAGCAGCGCGGGGGTGACGGCGTCGCTGCAGAGGACCTCGCGCAGGCCCCAGCGCCGCGACGCGTCCTGCTGCAGCAGACCAAGGATGAGCTCGCGCTGCGCGCGGGGGAGGTCGCCCCGCGTGAAGCCCACCTTGCCGTCCAGCACCTGCACACGTGTGCGAAATTCGGTTGCACCCAGTCAGGTTACTCAGGTACAGGTTGCAGAAGGAATGCAGCGCATGGCAGTCACCAGGCCATGCGGCTGACCTGTAGGAGCATTAGTGCAAATGCGCTGTGGGCTAACAAGTGGCTGTACATATCCATAGAAGCTCGATCGAAGGGTGCGAGGCATCAAGCGTTGTCCAACGTGTCCTAGTCCCAGCGTCACGCACCGCTTTCTTGATGGCGGCCTCCATCTTGTCGGCGTCGCCCTTCTGCCACGGCCAGAAGCACTGCTTGAACGGCCACGCGCCGTGCTGCATGAGCTGGTACAGCATCACGCCCAGCGACCAGAACGCGCCCTTCTCGCCGTCGTCGCGGCCGTTGAACGCGTCGGGTGACATCGTCCACGGCGTGCCCGCGATCTTGCGCACGTTGTCGCTAGCCAGCTGCACCAGGCCGAAGTCTGTGAGCTTCACGGAGGGCACGGTGGCATTGACGGTGGCGGTGTGGGCAGAGGCGTTGGAGTTGTCCGGGAAGAGCAAGAAGTTTTCGAGCTTCAGGTCCTGCAGGCAGCGCGACAGGCAGTCGAACTCTCGAGTGTTAGTGAGCGCACACAACTACGGTCGTCAATCGGATGTGAGGTACCAGTATGGACACGCGGGTGTGGCTGCGGTACGCGCAGTGCTTGTCAGCATTGCAGAGGTGGTTGCGGGCTTCGCCAAGCCTAGAATTGGCGAAAGTACTGTATTGGCCTGTTGGCAGCATCGGCCTGAAGGTGGCGGAATGCACACAGGACAGAACGCGCTGACGCATGCAGAGATGCGCAGGGGATATCATGGCGGACACTTAAGGTATAGCCCCTCTGGCTCCCCTGTGTTCTGGGGCGGAGACGGTTGTGTGCGGTGCCTTGGCCAAAGTGGGTGGCCAAAATGCATGCATGTGGGGGAGCATTCGGGAAGGCGTGGAATGGACAGTTGGACACCAGCGCTCATCTGATGTGCGCATAACAGGAACGGCTTAGCTGTGGCGCGCCTGCTTGTCTGCTCCGTGTGTCATGACGAGTATCAACAGTGCAAGCAAACAGCAAACTGCTGCGGCCGGCAAACTGCCGACTGCAAACTGCACTGCATGCAAACACCCTGCCCACGGTATGGTTCACTAGCCCAGCCCTTGAGGCTGCACATTGTCTGTTCCAATTTGACACCAAGTGCTTGCGGAACAAGCACGCCGCAGTTGGGCTTGTAGTCTGAGTCGTGTGGCAACGCCAGTGTGCAAGCGGCATGGCAAACCTGCTGCGCAGGCTGAGCTGCACATCCTATGCAAGCAGAGCTCTATTGGAAAACAAGTGTGGCAACAGGAGCAGCTATCAGGTCATGCCGCAGGGTAACCCACCTTGTGTATTACTCCGTGCTTCAAGGCGACTCGCACACTGTTGAACATTTGCAGCCACACCAGCAGGCCAAGGTGCGAGTCCAGCTGCTCTGTCTGCACACAGAACGATATGTTTCCAGGTCAGAGCAGGCGACAAGGATTTACGGTCAGTCCTCGGAAAGTGCAGGCAGCAGGGTGCGCCCACACGAAAGCGAGTGTGCACAGCACAAGTATGACGTAAGCTCAACCCAAGTGCTCCTCACCTCAGGTTGTGCCAGCAGGTACTCCAGCAGGTTGCTCTGAGCAACCGGCATCACCAGCACTGCCAAATGTTTGTTTGGGCCATATGTTGTCTTGAAGGCCTTCAACAACGGGACGATTGAGGGCTCTTTGCTAAGCCCCAGGTGCACTTGAGCTTCCAAGGCAATCAACGCGTCGTTGTCCACGTCTGCAAGACTGGCAGCTTTGTCCGCTTTGACCAGTTTGAGCGCCACAGACGCCCCGCTGTTGAGCTTGTCGGTGGCCCTGACAACGTGTGCGAAGGCTCCCTCGCCCAACACACGGTCCACCTGATAATCTTCCAGACTCTGCAGGCAAGCGTATAGCACCCTGACTGAGCTTGCAGCAGACACAGCGAGCTGAGTTGGTCCACTGTCAGCAGCGGGAAGGCAGTGCAAGTTGCGCCCAAAGTACCCTTGGGTGGTTCTAGCAGCCCAAGCTGAGCTCAACACGCTTAGCACATATCACTGCAGTTCATCTATGATGCAGCATCGTGGCCATGGGCCCAGCTATCTGCAAAGGTCTGACCGTCCGAGGCCAAGGTGCTGCTGCGGTGTTTGACCAACTTACCCCAACAGGGAGAGAGCCATGAGCGTCCCGTGTAAAGCCCATCTGCTTTACACAACGCTGCTTCAAGCCTTGTTACTGCCGGCTTGTTTAACGTTTCATTGGCGACCCAGACCAGGGAGTAACGATAAAACCAGTCGCCGCATACAGCAGACGCAACAGTGAATAAGTACAGGTGTTAATTGAAGTTCGAGGATAAGTCGTGTATGCCACCAGGCGCGCGCGGACGCAATGATGAGGGAGAGTTACCTTCACGATTTGGGTCACACTTGAGTACTGAAGCAAGTGGAGCTGCCAGCGCACATGCGGCAGGGCCGGGGAAAACAGGCTGGGGGATGTACATAAAAGCCCGCAGGTTAAACCACAGTATCTCTGAGCAAAGCCACACAGGTTTGCAGCCCGCACCCAGACAATGTGCAACGGCGCACCATCAGCACGGCAAAAGTCTGACATCGGTTGGCGTTTGTAACACACCCCACGAATAATTAGAAATATGTTGTAGTTAGCAGTGTCAGATGTCGCTGATATTATGACAAGGCAGGTCACGGTTTTCCTTCAATTGACCCGCCTATCGCGGTGGCGGACAGCAGGTAAAAGCCAGCCCATGCTTAACACTGCACAAAGTTCATGATTGTTCCACTATAGCTTAGCAGGGTACATAAGAAGGTGTTCACGTGAAGTTGAGAGGGTAGCTCTGTGCCCCGCGCCCGTGTGACAACCGAGTGAGGTCGCCCGACGTCGCCTGCAGGGCGCGCACGAGCGCGGCCCGCCGCTTCAGCTCGACGTTGCAGCTCGCGTCCACCATGACCGCGTCACACAGCCCGCGAAGCTCCGACTCAAGCGTCACGCCGCCTGCCGCCACCAGCGCCTGAGACGTGCTGTCCAACGGGGTGAGGCTGCGGATCGTCTGCGACCGTATGTCAGGCACGTTCAGCCGCACCTCCTGCTGCCCATTCATCCCCCCTGCACCGCCGTTCGAGCCGGTAGGGCCAGGAGCAATCGCACCGTTTCCGCCACCGGACATCTGGCCAGCACCCACGGAAACCGGCAGTGGCGGCATGCCGCCCTGGTTGAGCGTGTGGTGCATCCCGCCGGCGGTCAGGTCGTGCACGGTGGCCTCTCGCGCCACAGTGGCGTCAAAGACAGAGAAATCAATGCCCGTCTTGCCGCCCTTGCGCGTGACGTCCAACGGCACGAAGCGCTCGTTTACGCGGATGTCGCTTGGCGTGTACGCGTGCTGGGCCTGCGGCGTTGCACCAGCACGGCATGACAAGGCACTGTCAGCCACGCACCTTGCGCACCAGCACCACAGCTATGACCTCCCTATGAGCTTGTTGCTGATCACGACGAGCGTGAAGGCACGCACTGGCATGACGCGAATCCAACCTGGAATGCGCGTGTGCGCTCGTGACCCAGATCAAACAGTGCTCCCTGCTCAGGGTGGATGATCGCGCACAAGAGTGCCTGGCGCGGGCCATAAACGCTCCCAACACCTGCCCATAATCGCCAGCCCGTGCACTGATACATCCACTGCAGGCTTGCCCCACACGCATTTGCCCATTCAAACCGTGACCTCAAACATTCCCTTCCCGCTCTCCTATGACAATGCACATGCGCATGAAGTACATGCCGCACATCAAATGGTGCTGCATGCGACTCCGTCTTATCCCTCAATACTTCAACGCTCGGCAACCCAGGGGGCATGAGCATACCCCATCAGGCCCGCTCACCTGCAGCATGTTTGACGTCATCGGGTCCACCCCATCCAGGAAGCACACCAGCTCAGCGCCGGTGGCCTCCATCTGCGCCAGGGACATGTCGTACAGCGGCGTGCCCGGCCTGCACACGTACACAAAGGGCACAGGCTCAGGAGGCGCCAGGAACGAATTACAACTTAACACCTGTTAGGATGTCTGGGTGTGCCATGGGGGCGGCAGCAGGAGGATGGCTACTTGTGTCTCGCAAGGCTGTTGAGCGTGTTGCTATGCGCCAGCAGGTAAGGAGTGGGGCTGCACGCTGCAGCCAGGCCCGCCTGCCCAGCTCCCTGCTGTGCGATACGATACCGGAACGAACTGGGACGTCGGTCCAGGGGATGATGCATGCGATGTGCCACCCAGCCCACCCCACATGTACTTATCCCTCAGTGACCAAAATCGAGGAGTGCACCGTCCTTCAACCCATTTTGCGCCCAGACAAGTGTTGTGAGATGGGAACCACACAGCAAATGTGTCTGCCTGTTTTGTTCTGACCCGCCCCGACAGTATCCCCTCCAAACGCACCTGATGATGTGGCTGAGGTGAGACGGCAGGCCCAGGCGCAGCGAGTGCGTGTCGGTGTCCAAATCCTCAATCACCAGCGTGTAGAACCTGCAGCCACGGCACCACCAGCACAGTACTGAGATGGGCAAACTAGCCTGCAGCCTGGGCCCCCATAGCGAAGCCATTGAAGTGGAGGTGCGCAGTGCAGGTCCACAGTTCAGCATGGCATGTTCCTTTGCAGTCTTCGGATAGCCCATGCTGCTGCCTTGCGGGCGGCCTGTTACTGTTGATGTCACCGTATGGACAGCAAAGGGAGCACTGCTGTGGTTTGCCGCGACGCAGGTGTGCCGGGCCACGTACACACGCGCTTGCAGCACCCAACACACTCTACGCCGAATATGATAATGTTAGCAGGCCTACAGCCGCCATCACAGCCTTTGTGTTTACCTGAACCTTCCCGCCAGGCCGTCCTCTACTGGGTTGACCGGCATCGTCAACGACAGGCTGATCTCGGGCTTGAGCAGCGCATGCTTGCGCACGTTGGCAACGCGGAAGGACAGCTCCCACAGGCCATCGGACTCACGCTGAGTCAGCGTGGCAACGCTGCTGAAGCGCACGGTGATCGCGCGCTTGTCCGGTGAGGCAAACCTGCCAACCGCAGCAATAATGCAACGTGTGACAAACCATTCACGGGGCGCACGGAGGCCAGCGATGAGGTGGGCGATGCACAGGGGTGTGCCCCATGCGGATCATACTTCCTCTACAGCACTTTGCTACATGCACAAGCGCTTTTATGTGGGGCGCAGGCACATGCGAGTTGGTGTTGTTGCGCTCCGAGACCAACCTCGCAGGTTTCGGGGCCTGCACGCACCTGGCGAACACCAAGCCCATCAAGCAGTAGTCCAAGAGGGAGGCTGTGATGACCTGAATGATGATAAGTATGTTGATGCCTGGGCAGTCCGGGTTTGGTGCGAGCTCCCCTGCGGATGTTGCCCCAGCCGGGCATTGTATGCATTTGTGTTGGGCGGGGCACAAGAAGTGCAAGTGACATAGACGTGTAAAACAATTGTGACCAAATTATAAAGGCAGAAAGCAATTCATACCTGTGTATCCCAGTGTTGCAGCGGTCGAGACGGAGAACCAAAGGGCGTGTGCAAAAGTGACTGCCTTGTCCTCTGGCCCGATGCACTTATCTGGTACTGACCAGTACAGCAGGCCGAAGACGATGTACTGCAAAAAGCAACATCAGGCAGTTTGCAGCACAGGATGTGTGACGCATTGTCTGCCTGTGCTTCGCGTGTCTCACCATGCTGCATGTTGATTGTTGAGCAAATACGACTCTGCCCCAACGCGAAATGAAAAGAGACGGCACTGAAGAAGTGCTGTGCAGTGCAGGGCTACCAGCACTCACCTCAAGCAAGTAAACGACGAAGAATACAACGATGAAACGCGAACGTGGCATCTGCGCAGAGCATAGACGACGACCGGAGGTTTGCACGAAGAATGCAGATGGCACTGATAGGAAAACTTGCAGGCTGACACAGACGCAAGTGTTTGATCCTGGTGCTGCACTGCGTGCTTGTGCTGCGTGCAAAAGGCATGCAGTGTTTAACGCGCTAGCTTCTCGACTGACTTGGTGACAAGAAGCTGCTGCACATTCAATTATGACTTGTGCGCTGTAGTGTTCAACTTACATTCAGCATAGTATGAAATATATCGGTGTAGTAGATAAACCATTTCCCTGCAAAGTTGAACCGCTCCACATCGCGGAGACGCCTGTCCAAACCAGTGACGTGTACCCCCAACGGATTAGAGACGGAACGCGAGCATGACTGAATCTTGCAGGGAAACATTTACTGGTGATATACACACCTCTTGCTGCCAAACAGTGACGTCTTCTTGGTTTTTGAAGGTGAGATGTGCTCCACCCCAAACGGAGTGCTACTCGACACTGGAAGCGGCTTGGAGCTCTCATCCATGGAACTGTCCTCACTTTTCTTGCCTATCTTTTTGAACCTATCATAAGAGAACTGCATCCTGCGACCCCCGGAGGGCACCAACTGCACTAGCGCGTGCGCAGGGTGTTTGGAGCGAAACAAGAAAGCGGCTGATCAACGCGTGTGTAGCATAATGGGTGCTGTAGCTCAGTACCTATGTATCAGACTACGCATGTGTCAGTGCTTGGTCTTTTTTGTAACCTCGGCCCGGTGGGATTCAGGGGACGAGTGCATGTCCGGGCTGTTCGCGAGCAAAATCCCCTCACCCCGATCATTAAGGAAAGAGTGCCTGTGAGACGCGCTGTATTGAGCTCTTCGCGAGCGTAGCGTGGCTGGCTCTGCCACCTTTTCGCAAGGCCACAGTGTGCAACCCCCTTCGCCCATTGATTGTGGGAGTCTCAGCCTCAACCACTTTCTTGTGGTGTTCTAACTTCATACGACTTTCACATTCCTGCGATATATTTGTACAAGTGCGGTGTGAGTACAAGAACAGTCGCAACATCCCCAAGCACGTTCGGGCAGGCGTGCTACGCCTCTCAGTTAATCGCTTCAGTGACATTACAGCAGCACTTTGAGCACAGTAAGCCGGTGACCAGATGCAGCCTCCTGGTGGCTTTGCTCCACCCAGGCCTGGGTTCCCACCAGGTTTGTGTCGGGGAGGGACATGGTCAACGTGGCTCAATGCTGGACCCCTACACCTTTCCACAATCTGCTGCGCTTGGCGCAGTGTTACTCAGGGACGCAGTGGACAGCATAACTAGGTTCAAGCTTGCAGTATGCTGTGGATGGCTGCTGGTGTGAAGCTCTTGTTCTTGGACAGCTTTGTTGTGGGGTCCACCATGTGATCCAACACGTCCGGTCGGCTTTCCGGTCGGCTTTTCTCAATCGCAAGTTTGCACAAGGCCTTCGATTGGTCTGCTGCACTCCTTATGCAACAAACAGGACCTGGGTTTCCGCCACCGCCTCCTCCAGGCGGCATGCAAATGCCCAACGGCATGATGCCACCGATGCCGGGCGCGCCACCGCCACCGCGGCCCTACGGTGCGCCTGGAGGTTTCCCTCCTCCACCTGGGGGGCCACCCGGTGCTCCACCACTAGGTGGGCCCCCGGGAGGGCCGCCTCCAGGAGGGCCTATGCCCCCACTGCCAGGTGCAGCGCCAATGGTCAGCTCTTTCCAGCAAATGAGCCTCCAAGCACCTCCTCCTTCGGTGCGTTGGCTTGAACTGCTTATTGCTTTGAATTCCTGTGCTGCACGCATGCGTCCGAGCCAGTAAGGCGCAGTTGCGCCGCACGTGCTGATCCTTACACCAGTTCACGCTGGGGCTGGCAGGCCGCGCAAGCAGGCAAGTTGCTTGTCGCTGCCTGCCCTTATGGCTACATTTGATAAAAGACGCCGGACACGCAGCCATGGGTTTGACTTCTGTCTGATGTAACTTGCCTTTGTGCGGGATGTTTGCTGCTGCGGGTGTGCAGTCCTTCCCACCCCCGCCGGGCAGCATGGGAGGCATGCCACGTCCCCTTGGACCCCCTGGTCAGCCTGGAGGCGCATCTTCTCTTGGACATGTGCCCTCGAGTGGGTTACCGATTCCTGTGGGGTCCATGGTGTCCCCTCCATCGCAGACCTCTGGCGCGCTGGTTGGGCTGCCTCCGCCAGGGGCCCCTGGCGGTCTTGCTGCAGCGCCTCGACCTCCTGGTGCGTTAACGTTCCTTTTTTCTTTCACCTGTGAAGCCTGGCCGTCCGTTTGGTGCGCGGTCGAGTCCGATAGTGCAACTCCCGCTGCTTGCCTTTTGATTGCTACATAGTGAACCCAAAAGCTTGTAAACGGTTCGACCCGCATACCAGCACACTTGTCACGTCATGCATAGCATGTGTTGCTCAAGCAGTCTCGTGGCTTGGGTTGTCCTGACAACGCAGGTGCCCCGCCGTTTGGCCCACCAGGGATGCCAGGGATGCCACCACCGCCTGGGATGCCTGGAATGCACCCTCCTGGTATGCTGCCTCCCCCCGGACCGCCTGGACAGCAGCATATGGGGTAAGCCGCTTTGCTCCTGGCGCGCGATAGGCAAACCGCCGCCTTCTGTCTGCGTGTTCGCACGCTGATGGGTCCATGCTTGCACCCCAACACCATATCGCGCAGCAAACCCTGCATGACCTGCGCAGGGGCATGTGCAGGGTTGCGTGGGTGGGGCGTTGCCGCGACCGTGCTGTGTGCTTTGGGCAGGGACGTGCGCAGCGCTTGAGGCCTTGCACTAGAGCAGCGCGCCACCGCCCGGGCTCAGCCGGTGTCACGGACCACCCTGCCTGCACTGCAAGCGCTTGTGCGCTGCCCATGCCGACAGTGCATGCGTTATGCGCCTAGTACCCTGGGTAATGTGAGTGTCACGTCTGATGCGTTCAGGCCGCCTGGGGGATACTACCAGCAGCAGCCAGGCCCCCCCGGACCCCCAGGGCCCGGGCAGCATATGCCTGGACCCCCTGGACCCCCTGGACCCCCCGGACAGCATGCTCCCCCGGTTGCCGGCGGCGTGCCGCCCCCCGTAATGCACCCGCAGCGCCAGGGCGGCGGCACCAACCGCATAGACCCAACGCAGATACCCAGGCCCGTCGCGCAGCCGTCGTCAGCTGAGCCGGCAGTCTTCGACACACGCGCGGGCGGCACGCACGCCGTGCCGCCGCCGGCGTCGGCGCGCTTTGTGGTGCGCGACCGCGGCAGCTGCGGGCCGCGCTACATGCGCTGCACGCTTAACCACGTGCCCGCCAGCAACGAGCTGCTGAACAACAGCGCGATGCCGCTGGCGGTGGTGGTGTCGCCGCTGGCGTTGCCGGACCCTGGGGATGAACCCATCCAGGTGGGCGCATGCTGCATGCCTTTTTCTATCACGCATGGAAAACTGTCTAGCCGAGGCCGAGCCTCAAGATAAAGACTGAGCTGCATGTGGGCAAGCGCAGATGCGACTCCTGCGGGGACGACAGGACTGTTGTGATGGAATGCATGGCTCAGTCAGACGGTACGGTGTGGTGGCGGAAGCTTGATCCCTGCCAATATGTTGGATGCAAGCAGCTGGCTGCTGTGCGGGCACGGGTGGCTCTGCCCGTTTGCACACTGAGTCGGGTCCAGCGGGGACAGCGCTGCAGCAGCAGCTTCCCATTGGCTTCCGTGGCGGGCGCGCGCTTAGGCCCTGCCTGCCAACTGCACACACACGCATACTGCAGTCCCTCCCCCATGCCAGCGTGCACCCACACACCTCTCGCACTACAGCCCATCCTTGCGCACATGTACCCCTTGCATGCAGCACATGCATTCATGTACAACATGGCAAAACACCCACCTGGTGGTTTGCTTGCTTCTGCACAAAACATTATTGAAAACCCACGCACTGGGGCAGACACACTCTCCATGCACACGTACCTCATGTCCGGTGCAGTTTCCATCCTCATGCATGTGTGCACTGCATGGCCCCGCGGCCGTCACACTGCACGGCCCCGCGGCCGTCACACTGCACGGCCCCGCGGCAGTCACACTGCACGGCCCCGCGGCAGTCACACTGCACGGCCCCGCGGCAGTCACACTGCACGGCCCCGCGGCCGTCACACTGCACGGCCCCGCGGCAGTCACACTGCTGATGTGATGTCACCGTATCGCGGCGCAGGTGGTTGACACGAGCGAGGTGGGCCCGGTGCGCTGCGTGCGCTGCAAGGCCTACATGAACCCCTGGATGCGCTTCACAGCCAGCGGCCGCCACTTCAACTGCAACTTCTGCGGCCTGGAGAACACCACGCCCGACCACTACTTCTGCCACCTGGGGCCAGACGGAAGGCGCAGGGACGCAGGTGCGCGCTGCCTGCACAACGACTGACATGCATGCAGCGGGTCCTTGAACGTTTCTTGGCCATCCATGACCAATCCTTGCGTCAAAATTCAGCCTCCCTCTCACATTCGCTGATGCGTGCCTCTCTTGCGCAATCTGTGCAACGCACCCTCTGCTGTGCCATGTGCAGACGAGCGCCCTGAGCTGTGCAAGGGCACGGTGGAGTACCTGGCGCCCAAGGAGTACATATTCCGCCCGCTGCAGGCGCCGGCGCACGTTTTCCTCATCGACGTCAGCCAGCCGGCGCTCGCCACCGGCGTCACCGCTTCGCTGTGCAGGGCGGTCAGCGCGGCGCTGGACGGCGTGCAGGGTGAGCACCAGGGCGCCTGCCTGAGGGGTCTAGGGGCGGCTGGGAGCGGCAGCTACTCCGGGGATGGCTGGGGCACGGGCCTCACCCTAGCCGGGATGGGATGGGATTGGCTCAACACTGCATCGGCAGCCAAACATTGGCGGCCAGACGTGATGGACCGATCAGGAATGCATGCACATGGCCTCAGCGAGTGCATGCGTACGTGGTAGTGAGTCCGCAGCCAGTGTCGGTACGGCAACACCCAACACGGAAGCCAATTGCAGGCAGTATGACCCTAAACCCTAAACCCTGGCCCAGGCAACCCGCGTAGTGGCAGCCTGGGCTTCCGTGCGTACGAAAATCGGCTGACACACACACGCGCGCTGTGCGTGCATGCGTGGTTGTATGCGCGCAGGCGGCGAGGGCGCGCTGGTGGGTCTGGCCACCTACGACACCACCATCCACTTCTACTCCATCCGCTCTGCGACCGCCATGCCGCAGATGCTGGTGGTCAGCGACGTAGCGGACGTGTACGCGCCCACCTCGGCGCGCCTGCTCATGCCGGTGCGTTGAGCAGCGCCGCCGCTGCCGCTGCCTTGCTGTGTAGTGTGTACGGGACCTTGGTGATATCAATACATCATGCACTGCTGCATGGACCACTGCCTTGACACCACGCAAGTCGGCAAGTGCGATCAATGGGGCCAGCGGCTGCGGCTGCAGGGCGCTTCTGCACATCGCACATACTGATGGTTGGCTCTGTCCTAGCGCAGGCCCAACCGTTGCAGCAGCAGCAGCAGCATAGTACTCCATCAAATGTATGTGCATTGCTGACCTGCATCCCACGGTGCCTTCCGTCTCACGCGCCACAAATCCACCAACTCTGATCGACACCATACAAAGGTTTGTGGTGCCTTACGTATGCACTGCTGCTGCTACTGCTGCTGCTGCCGCTGCTGTGTGCGTTGTGACCGGGATCTGTCGGTGCAGCTGGCGGAGGTGAAGGAGCCGCTGCAGTCGCTGCTGGAGAGCATCCCCGACATGTGGGCGTCCTCACGTATCAACGAGAACTGCGCAGGCGCGGCGCTTGAGGTGCGTGCGTGTGTCAAGTGACAACTAGCCATGGCGCTGATGCGCCATGACGATGCCCCATTTGTGTGCGCACGCGTACGTGCATGCGGGTCGCTCCGCTTGCCCAAGGTCTGGAATGTGTGGGCATTTCAGTTGTGCTCAACCGCAGAGGCAGTCACAGCTGCGTTGTGCGCTCAGGCAACCTTTCCCAGCGCACCAATAGCCCCGTGGATTCAGGAAGGCAGCACACCGCCAGCCACTTGCACCGCTGTGGGGTAGCTGGCCCGTCCGGTCTTAGTCTGCTCGTCGTGCCCTGTCCTCCGGGCCTTAGCGTCCTCCCCGCATCACACCCCTTGTTTTTCGTCCTGTGCGTGGTACTGCCCACCACGTCTTGCCTGCTGCCCTGCCTTCGCCTCTTCCTTGGCCACACCATCACACGCTCGCTCATGCATCCCCGCTGTGCTCGCGCGCGCACCAACATACCCCCCCCCCCACACACACACACCACGGGCATCACACTGCATAGCCCCACGGGCGCCTCATAATGACACGCTCACACACACCTCAATCGCCGCCCCGCCCCGCCCCTCCCTCTGCCCGCCAGGCTGCCGTGGACCTCCTGAAGCCCAGCGGCGGCAAGGTGCACGCGTTCATTGCCTCGCTGCCCAGCGTAGGCCTGCACGCGCTCAAGCCGCGCGACGGCATGGGCGTGGGCGACAAGGACAAGCGCACGTACCTG